>JASDQU010421222.1:0-18245 GCA_032191745.1 Picea mariana
TTGTAAGTCTACGAATCTGGATTGAAAAATTAAATGGTTGGGAAAGTACTACAACGCAATTAATACATCAATGTTTTCACCCCACACCAATCACCTTCTATCCAACAGAAGCAGGTCGACACGATTGCAGCAAATTGTAAAGATTCCTTATGCACACAGGAATATCATGTATCCATACTAGTTAAAAATTTCTAACCCTTCCAACCACAGGTTCGTGACAACCTTCAACAAGCTAAGCAACACAACTTCTCCAACAAGGCAAGCAGCTCATCAAGATGCAGATTCAACAAACGTTTTTCCCTCTCCCCTGGGCACTCAAATAAATGGATACCATTGCTTCCTAAGGAGGTAGGATTGATCTAGGTGGATATCGGTGGCCACCCACCTTTTCCAACTGGCTCAAAACAGTTTTCTGGAAATTTTGGTAATTTACTATTTTTAGCAGTTTTTAACTTCTTGGGCCATTTTGAGTGCCTAAATGAAGGTTTTTCAGTATAGAGCTTCTCAAAGATAGATGAAGGCTCTTATTGAGCCCCCAATGAATCTACTCGATGATACCTTTCCAAAGATCTATCTTGCACCCCAAACAGAGATCGTATGCCAAAGTTACGCCCCTTGGAAGTTGATACACCAAACTACCCAAAATGGGGTCCACAAAATTGTTGGCTTTTCATCTTCCGGGATTAGGGTTTTGGATTTTATTTATGATAAAAAGGCCTTTAGAGCCTCATTGTAAAATCATCTTCTTGCGAATGCGAGTAGCGGACACATCTCTTCTCAGAGATAAGCTGCCACCATTCTAGTGAGTCTTTCACTCTGTATTTTTACATTCTTTGTACACTTTCATTCATTAATAGAAAATTGTGTATTACAGTATCTTTGTGTTTATGGTTGTATCTCTGATACATTTATGTTATATTATTGGATATCCAAGATATCTTTGTACATTTCTTTATTATATCTCCGCTCTCATTTCGTGCTGAAAATAATCCGGATCAGTGGTATCAGAGCATAATGCTCTTGATCGTTTTTCGGTGCATGTCCCCGATGAGGTTCAAGTATAGAAAGTTGGGTCTCGAGCTTGTCTGTCTTGAATACAATCACTCTCGCATGTCCAATAAACCCTCCATGGTAGAAGAAAAGAAAAATGATAGAGCGGACAATTCTATTAATATGTTGCTTGAGTAAGCTCTCACATGACAGAGTGACGAAATGATGGAGAATTTTTCCCACATCCTTCAATGCATGTTGATCACAATAGGCGCGTCTTCATCAAGCGACCACTTTGGAAGTACCTTGCCTTTCAAGGTACAAGTTAATTTTGATATTCTCATATTTGAAGGACAGATAGATGCAGATGCCTTAGAAAAATGCTTAAATCTGCTATAAGGTTATTTCTTTGTTCATAATTTCTCCGATTGGGAAAATATCACTTTCACACTCCTTAAGTCTCTCCCCCATGTCAAACATTGGTGGGAAACTTACTGGGAATAAATTTCCAAAGAGTAGTCTAGAATATATGGGGTCGAGCCCACTTGGGATTTGTTTGTGGATGGGGTAAAGGAACAGTATTACCCTATTTGCAACTATGCAGACCAGTACATGAGATGGACCACACTACGGCAAGAAAGGGGCCAATAAATTTTGGAGTTCACCAATACCTTCCATAACTTGTGCACCAAGTTGGGTATCAAAGACACCGAATGACATTTGTTTCTAAAATATTGTGGGGCTCTACATAGATACATCCAAACTGAAATGGATTTTTTGGACATCTCATCACTCAGTTTTCCTTATCAATATGTTGTTAAAATCGAGCAGAAGTTTAATCACCAGAACAAACGGGAGTTTGGGTCTGCAAATCCACAACAACCAAAGTATGATAAAGAAGGCTCTAACAAACAACATCCCAAAAACCATTCCAAGCCACAGGAAAAGAAGGGTCATGGAAAGACGAAGAAGGAAAATTGAAAATGGTGTGATTTTAACAAAAGCCTTGGGCACAACACCAATGAATGTCGCTCAAAATAGTCATTGGTGGTCGAGATAAAAGACAAGGAGTCAAACTCTGATTCAGAATTTGATTCTTAAAATATTGATAGAAAACAGATCATCGACGCAAACCCCATTGTTATTGTCGCAACCACAGCAATCCAACCAGAAGAACCAACAGATTCTAAAGAGGGGGAGAACCTTTTTCATTCACAGATGTCGGTGAAGGGGAACGCACTGCATTTTATTGTTGATAGAATAATCCAGAAGAACCTCATCTCAGCAGAGGTCGTCAAACAGTTGGGATTGTCGACAACACCACACCCGCAACCATACAACATCGAGTGGCTTCACCAGGGACGAGATCTTTTTGTCAGTTAGTAGTGTCAATTTTCATACGACATCCATCCCTTCAAGGATGAGGTATTATGTGATGTTTCCCCTATGGATGTCTGTGATGTTCTCTTAGGCTAGCCATATATGTGGAAGCGCCATGTTATTTATGAGTCTCGAACTTGTAGTGTCATTGTTACTCTAGGGGGTCATCTCTACAGTATACCAGAGGTAATTCCAACTATTGTCCCACCTAAACAGTTTCGCAAGGTAGTTTCTCATACTACAAAATTCAGCTTCTTCACAGTATGTTCAAAGCGTGAACAGAAGAACACCACTACAGCCTTAGTCCAATCACCCTCTATCCAACAAAAGCAGGTCGACAAGATTGCAGCAAAATTTAAAGATTCCTTCTGCACAAAGGAATCTCATGTAGCCAGAATGGTTAAAAATGTCCAACCCTTCCATCCACATATTCATGACAACCTTCAACAAGCTAAGAAATGCAAATTCTCCAACAAGGCAAGCATCTCATCAAGATGCAGATTCAGCAAATGTTTTTCCCTCTCACCCGGAAACTCAACGCAATGGATATCATTGATTCCTAAAGAGGTAGTATTGACGCAGGTGGATATCGATGGCCACCCACCTTTTCCAACTGGCTCAAAACAATTTTCTGGCAATTTTGGTAATTTACTATTTTTAGCAGTTTTTAACTTTTGGGTCCATTTTGAGGGCCTAAATGAATGTTTTTCCAGATTGAGCTTCTCAATGATATTAAAAGTCTATTCTTGATCCCCCAAAATGAATCTCCTCAACGATATATTTCTAACGAGCTATCGTGCACCCCAAACGGAGATCGTATGCCAAAGTTACACCCCGGGGAAGTTGATACACCAAACTACCCAAAACGGGGTACACAAAACTATTGGATTTTCATCTTATGGGGTTAGGGTTTTTTATTTTATTTATGATAAAAAGGCCTTTGGAGCCTCATTGTAAAATCATATTCTTGTTAATGTAAGTAGCAGACACATCTCTTCTCAGAGATAAGATGCCACCATTCTAACGAGTCTTTCACTTTGTATTTTTACAGTCTTTGTACATTTTCACTCATTACTAAAAAATTGTGTATTAATGTATCTCTGTGTTTATGGTTGCATCTTTGATATATTTATGTGATATTATTGGATATCCGAGATATCTTTGTACATTTCTTTATCATATCTCTTCTCTCATTATGTGTTCAAAATAATCTGAATCAGTGGTATCAGAGCAGGTTGCTCTTGATCGTTTTTTAGTGCATTCCCCCAACGAGATCCAAGTATAGAAAGTTGGGTCTCGAGCTTGTCTCTCTTGAAGAAAATATCTCGAGCACGTCCAAGAAACCCTCCATGGAGGAAGAAAATAAAAATGACAGAGTAGACAATTCTATTAATATGTTGCTTGAGCAAGCTCTCATGTGACAAAGGGACGAAATGATGGAGAATTTTTCACACGTCCTTCAATGTCGGTTGATAACAACAGGAGCGTCTTCATCAAGAAGCCACTTTTGAAGCACCTCTCCTTTCAAGGTACAAGTTAATTTTGATGCTCCCATATTTGAAGGACAGATAGATGTGGATGCCTTAGAAAAATTGTTAAATCTGCTAGAAGGTTATTTCTCTATTCATAATTTCTCTGATAGGGAAAATATCACCTTCGCACTCCTTAAGGCTCTCCCCTATGTCAAACATTGGTGGGAAACTTACTAGGAGCAAAGTTCCATAGAGGATTCTGGAATATATGGGGTCGAGCCCACTTGGGATTTTTTTGTGGATGCAATAAAGGAACAATATTACCGTGTTGGCAACTATGAGGACCAGTACATGAGATTGACCACACTGTGGCAATAAAGGGACCAAGCAGTTTTGGAGTTCACCAATACCTTCCATACCTTGTGCACCAAGTTGGGTATCAAAGATTCTGAACAACATTTGGTTATGAAATATCGTGGGGCTCTACACAGATACATCCAAACTGAAATGGATTTTCTATATATCTCGTCACTCGGTTATGTTTATCGATATGTTGTTAAAATTGAGCAGGAGTTTAAGCACCAGAAAAAATGGGAGTTTGGGTCTGCAAATCCGAAAAAAACTAAAGTATGATAAAGACAACCCTAAAAAACAACATACTGAAAACCAGTCCAAGCCACAGGAAAAGAAGGGTCACGGAAAGACGAAGAAGGACACTGGAAAATGGTGTGATTTACACAAATTCCCTTGGCACAACACCGATGAATGTCTCTCAAAACAGTCATTGGTGTCCGAGATAAAATAAAAGGAGCCGAACCCTGATTTAGAATTTTATTCTAAAAATACTGATAGAAGACAGATCATCGAAATAGACCACACTGCTATTGTCACGACCGCAACAATTCAACCAGAACAACCAACAGATTCTAAAGAGGGGGAGCACCTTTTTTATTCAAATATGTGTGTTGCGCCTCTTTTGTCACCTAAATGAGAAAAATAGAGGTGCGTACAAGCCCATTTGGGTTAGCTAGGAAAGACAACAGTAGAGGAAAGAATTAGAAGTGTAAAACATAAAAGATAAGCAAAGAATTAAACTAAGAATGATAAAAACAATTAAACTATAGAGAATAAGGACATAAGAACAAGAAACAAACAAGACTCATGTCATCAATGGAAAGGATTGTATTAGTGGAAAGAAAACACCAAAGAGAAAGGGAGACTTTGGGTCCCCTCTTCCTCCAAGGGAGGGCTCTTGGACCCACAAATATTGAGCTCTTCTTACAAATGAGGAACTAGAATTAAATGGTTAAGAGAATCCAAAAAACATTCAATCTAGAGGTGATATGAATGGCTAAGTGCAATGGTGCTAGCATGCTCTTGATGAGGAAAGAGGATCCTCCAAGAGAATATCAGCAACATAACAATACAAATGAATTCCTCTTCTCATGTAGTGCACCCATGGCCTCTTTTTATAGCATAACTTTGAGGTATTATTCAACCATATTTTAGTTTGAACAAGGGGCTATTTAGGGCACCTTTAGGTATTTGACCAGCCACCCAACCAGATTCAGTCGAGATTTGGATGTCAAATCGACTTGGAAGCTGAACTAGAAGTGGGTGGGAGGCTAACAAATATCATAAATGCATCGTTCTGAGGTGTGTGCGGATTTTTGCGTCCACAGTCGTGCATCAGGCGCATGTGCGCTTTTTGGGCATTTTCGACTGGTGCACGTGCACGCGCTTCCTATATGTCCTTAGCGCATGCTAATTTTATAACTGATTGTATAGTTTTGGACCTTTTGGAAATGATTTTTTGGTCATTTTTTGTCCATGGGTGAACTAATAGTTGTTTGAAGATGTTGGATTCCTGTAACCATTTGCGAACGAAATTTCAGTGATAACAAATGCCCCCTGATGGATGAAGTTAGGAGCATACGTATAGCTGAAATTAATCAATGTTTCTTCTACTGAGAGTACCATTATAATAAAGAGCGATAATGAGAGTATTAAGAGTAACCCGTTGGAGGGCGAGGGGAACCTACAGTACCCAACCTTTTGAAAGATGTAAAAAATAAATTGTGTATAAACGAGGTGGGCATGCCCCATGATAATGTCATGTAACTCAAAAAATTCGTAAGACAGTAACTGAAGTGGTGTGTTGGTGAACATGACTGCAGTGCCCTCAGGGGCGTGTTGATAAGAGCAGAGGACAATTATGATGGGGAACAATACTCCGAAAAATAGGCAATGACACCTGTAGGAAGTATCAAGGGTTTCGCGATCATTGATAGCCCAACAAGTTTCATAGGTCTTCGGAAAATATAAAAACAACTGCAATAGTCACGAAGTAAGACCCACCACAACATGAGAAAGTGTTGAAGTCGAATGTTATGGGGGTCAACGACAGCAAAGAGCAATGATGGTTCTCCCTGTGTCGTCCGAGACTCCTCATTGTAGAGGTAATGAGAGTCAAGATGCTCATTTAGGTTTCTGTGGTGAGAGATTTGTTTAGAATTTGTCGGAAGAAGCTGTCAATAGCACTGAGAGTCAAGATACTTTCACCCTTCTGGAAACTGTGCTGATGTCGACAAAAAGAGAGACATGACTCCAAGAAGAAAAGGGCTTCATGAAATTCACTGGATGAGATCAGGAACTGACGAGGTATATGGACAAAGTCAAGATGCGGTGAGACTCAAGACTATCCTTGGTTGGGGATATATGTGAAGTATAAGTGGCAGCAACCATACAACTAGGTCGAGTGTCAAGGGGACAACCAGACGTGGGATAAGTTGTGCCAGAGACGGGACAAAGTGAACAAACTCAGAGTGCAGAGGTAGGTGGCATGTGGGATACTCGGGGTTTATGGACGATGTCAATAGGAGTAGGTGATAAGGAATGCCCCAACCAAGGGCAACATGGGTTGTGTTTTCCAAAAAAGGAAGAAGGTCGCCAAAGGTGACAAAAAAAAACTATGTAAAATGTTGGAAACAACGGATTTGTACAATTACAAAAAGAATTAAAAAAATAAGGTGGGATAATAATGCAGATACAGAAATGGGTGCCCCAGTGTAAGATGGCTTGGCCTGAGGATGGCGCAAGTTGTTTGGAAAACAAGTGGAGGGTTGGGGCCCCATAGGCGGGTTTTTGTATTAGGGAAATGTATGGAGGGAAATCTGCAGATGGGCAAATTTATGGTGGATGAAATGGATGGTTAATGATGTTGCGGGAGTGCAGTCAAAATAAAACCATGAGGAAGTACCCTGGGAGTCCATTGGGTAGGCTAGCAAAATGAGGAGAAGGAGTATGTGACTGATTCGCGACATGATGTAAGACTATCGGGACTCCCATCCCTAAATGGTGAGAACAACATGAGTGTCAAAGTGCCTGGGGGGGGACGATGAATGGGACAACTCATGTGGGTGAGAGTGCTATCGGGTGACAGTATCGAAATGTGGTGGAGGTGATGGTACTGCAGAGCCGGATATAGGGATCCCAGAGGTAAAAATCGAAGGGTGTGACTGGGAGATGCATCTTGATATTTAGAGGGAATGACTACATGCCAGTGTTGAGGATATACCTGAATGAAGACTGTTGAGATATGATGATCAAGTACCTGCACACATGAAAAACAAATACCCGACGTGAACAACATCTGAAGGGAAAGATCATATAGCAGTTATTCAATAATGTAAGCATGCGTACCTGAGTGAAATATTAGGGAAATGTCCCCCGGGGGATAAGGATGAAAAGTGGCCTGAGGACTATCATAGTGTAGATGATAGGGTGTTGATCATGTGGCTGAAAATGGATCGAAAAATGGACGCCTGGAGCTCCCTAAATTGAGTTTGGAAGTTTGGAAAAATGGACTATATATAGCTGTAGGGCCCACAATGCCACCTCATTTGTACCTGTTGTGTTATTGAGTGGACGAGCAAGTTTAGAGGATTTTTGGAGATTCTGGGAGATTGAGGTAGTCGATTCAGGATCAACGAGCTTCAGGTTAGTTGTTGTATCATCCTCCATAGAATTAGGGTTTATGTTTTTAGGCAGGGCTTGTACGGAGGGTCGTATAGGGGTTTTTGTAGGTGTGGGTCCCCCAGTGCGCGGGCGATCAAGAAAGTTGCGTGCATGGGTGCGCGCCTGTAATTCAGACATCTGTGCATGGGGGCACCCTAATGGGGATAACAGGTGCGCATGGCATTAGCACCTATTCAAGGCACAGCAGCACATGCATGTGCATCTGTAATTCTAACAGTTGTGTATGTGTGCGTTGTTGTGTAGTGAACATGCACGTTATGATGCACACCTGTGTGTGCGACAGGGGCACATGAATGTGCCTTTGTGTGGCCAATAGTCGCACATGAGTGCATGACTGAGGGATGAATAGGTGCACATGTGTGTGCACCTGTGGGGTAAAACAGTTGTGCCTTGGAGGCAAAGCTGAAAGGTGTAAAAATTGATCTTTTTTGGAGATTTTGATGTTTGTATGTTTGATATGGCTGATCAAGTACTGTATATGTGGATGCAGGTGCTCATTTGGATGATGTCGATTCACTGGAGAGAAAGAGATTGGTCCCAGTTGTGGCAGGCCATGACCAATGAGGAGTCAGGAGTTTGTGACACTTTGGCAGTGTGTGGGTTGTTGAATTTCTTTGAGTGCCCCCTAATATGGGCCTAGGAGTACCTCCTGCAGTTCTTGATTCGGATGTGGAGTCCATATCTACATTGTTTTATGGTGTGGGGTGAGCAGTTGACCTTCACTATGGTGGAGGATGTATATTTCTTGATGGGGCTCCCTTTTCGGGGAACTCCCTTACCAGCGGAGCCCGTAGTACTTGGGGACAGGTAGTTGGATGTCCTAGGCCGGAGGTACAATACGAGGGAGAAATTCATGTTGGGATCTGTGGTGAGTATTGGGGTGATGGATGCCATGGTTCATCGTTGTGTGGCAGCAATGGTTGTGAGGGTATATGGGTCCCTCACGACTCAATGGATCAGTGGTGGTCAGTTGAGGATTATGGAGAGGGCGCTGGCAGGAGAGAATTTTTCCTAGGGCTTGATGTTGCATGCCAATATGGTAGGGAAGCTAGACAAGTGTTGAGCTACAGACTCAAGGGAGTTTTCCTTTGGGTCAATCTCGGTGGCATGGTTTCTGGAGAGGGTGCCTATGTTGTGCCCGAGAGTGTTGTTGGGTGCACCTGGTGTGCAAGAGCCGCGACTGCGGTGGTGGTCGATGATTTTGATTCACCATAGTGGTGGGGAGGGCAGCCACTATTTCACGATCGAGGCTCCACAGGTGTGGGGTTAGATGCCACAGATACTGCGGTACCCATACTTTGAGGTGGACTTCTGGGATGATTCGGAGATGGTGTTACCTCCAGGAGAGGTGTTCGATCACAGAGGTATGGTGTGATATTGTTATTTTGTAGATAGTATAGCATGTATATTTTTATGTATAGGTGGATGTTGATGTTATCATTTGTTTTTTGTATGTGAAGATGTGGGGCCTCGCAAGCGCGAGGTGGATATGGTTAGGGCGTCGGCTCGCCAGGGGCCAGTGAGACCTCCACAGGGAGAGTCGTGGGTAGGAGAGAGACGACGATGGGAGGATGTTGGGGTGAGTATTATTGAAGATGAGAGAGCATCTAAGAGACACCGTTTTGACGACCCTGGTGTAGGGCCATCACACGCTCCTCCGACGGATAATAAGGGAGAGTTTGAGGATATTCATCGCCGCTTGGAGGCAATTCTACAGGGAGTGCCCGAGGACATGTGGTATTGGATCCAGGACGAGGGCATCCTAGAGAAGTGTGGGTGGGTTCAGTTGGTGTGGTGGACTGTGGTCTGGAGAGCAGCAGTAGCAGGTGTTGCGATGACTGGGCGGCTACCTCCAGGTTCGGAGGGACCGATAGTGGGTGGGGCACCACCTCCTGAGAGGGGACCAGGTGGTGATGCTCTAGAGGCACCATGAGTGTCTCTGTATGTATTTATATGTTGTGTGGTATTTATATAGGCCTGCGAGCCTATTTGGTGTAGTGGCACCAGTTTTGTATCTATAGGGGCGAGGTGGTTCATCAGCCTACGGATGTTGTATATGTATGATATATTTTTTGTAAACATTTGGATGGCACTTTTGACCGATATATATATATATGGATATACATTTTGGGATCTTGCTGATGTTTACATGTGTTTTGTGTTTTTGTTGATGATGTCTAATTTATATGTTGTGACAAATTATTGATGTTTGATGTATGCGTACTGGTAGCTTGATGTGATAAATGCCAATGTAACACTAGGTTAGCCATGTTATCTTCTTTTTTATTAAATTGTCTTGGAATATGTGTAAATGTGATGGAATCAAAATGTCGAGATAAAAGTCTAACTTGTAGGTATTTGTGGAAGAGGCAAGGATTGTGAGCGTGGTACACATTATTGAGCGTGAGGACAACCAATTGGGAATCTAATATAATGCTAAGGTGACGAATATGGAGATGGATTGCCTCAATGAGGAGACCAATGACGGAGGTGTATTCTTCTTGATTGTTGGTGGCTGAGCCTAAACATATGCCACTGGAGTGGAGCAGTTCATGTGAGGGTGAATAGAGGGCCCAAGCAGCCAAAGCGAGATTCTGTGTCCAACTGCTAGCTCTGTCGGCGTAATTGATGTGGTAAGCCGATGGGGGTGGCATCTATCAATAACACGAGTGATAGATTAGACGTGAGGTATGGATGAAAGAAGATTAAAAAACTCTACAAAAATGTACAAAAAATAAAAAATCATAGGGTAGAATGGCTACTTTCAGGCGTAAAATTTCTTTATGTACAACCTGTTGACGGGTTCTTTGAGAGGGTGGCCTTTGGAGGAGGCTAGAACGTACACGCCTTTAGTAAGGTAATGTTGGATGATATAAGGTCCATGCCATAGTAACTCAAATTTTCCATAGCTGAGGGTATCGTGAGTGATATCGTAAGTGAGGACGAGGTCACCTTCGTTGAATGATCGAAGGTTGACATGGCGATCAAAAGTGGCCTTTGACCATTTTTTGGTTGCCTCATTGTTCTGTAATGAAGATCGATGATCTTCATCCAAGGATTCTAAGTTCAACAAACACTTCTCCATTGGAGCAGTGTCAGGTAATAGCTCAATAGCGATGCGTAAGGTGGGAATTTCACACTCTATAGGAAGAGTAGCCTCGACTCCATGGACTAGATGAAATGGTGTGAAACCAATGGCAGTTTTTACTATCGTGCGATAAGCCCATAGCACAGAAAATAACATATGATGCCAATTGGTCTTATGTTTGTTAACCATGTGTTGCAACATGGTTTTGAAGACTTTATTGACTGCTTCGACCTGCCCATTTGACTGAGGGTAGTATGGGGAGGAAAACTCGTGGGAGAAGCCTAAACTGGATGAGATTTCGACAAAAATCTCATTCTCAAAATGTTTCCCATGATCAAAGACTAGTTGTAGTGGTACTCCAAAGTGGGAAATGATGTGATTAAAGAAAAAACGTGTCATAGTGTCGGCATTGTTGTTGAAGGTAGGCATGGCTTCAGCCCACTTGGTGAAGTAATTGACTACAACGATGATGTATTTGTGTCCATTGTTGGATGGAGGGTTGCAAATCATGAAGTCTATGCCCCATTTGCAGAAGGGACTAGCGGTGATGACTGGGTGTAGAAGAGCAGGTGGTGCTCGTGCTTTTTTGGTGTAAAGCTGAAATTTGTCACATCATTTCACTGTGTGGATACAATCATGAAACAATGTAGGCCAGAAGTAACTGGTGAGAATGATTTTTCGAGCGATGGACATCCCTGAGAGGTGGCCCCCACAAGAACCATTGTGGCAATCGTTCAATACTTGATCGACCTCGTCGATAGTTAAGCAGCGACGAAGTACAATGTCAACGCCTCGCTGATATAAGACTTCACCGATGAGTAGGTAGCATGGGGCTTGGTGACGAATATGTCGACGATCGTCTCTGGAGAGGTGGTTTTTTGAATTTTTTTGTTCAAAGGTAGACGAGAAGATCATCGTACCAAGGGTCATCCAAGGGGATGTAAAAGAGATGTTCATCGGGGAAGTTCATATTGACAGGTGAACTGGTAGTATCGGAGGGAAATGTCGTGATGATTTTGGCGAGGACGAGAGATTTCTTGCTCTTGGGTGTTGAAAATTTGAGATCATACTCCTAAAGGATGAAGATCCATCGACCAAATTTACCATTAATTTGCCGACGAATGAGCAAGTATTGCATGGGGTTAGAATCTGCTATGACTTTGGTAGTTCGAAGCAGAATGTAATGGCGTAGCTTTTGGACTGTGAGGACAACTGCAAAGGCTAGCTTTTCTTCGTGATTGTATTTCAAGGGTGTCCCTGAAAGGTTTTTACTAATGTAGTAAATCACATGCTCACGGTCGTCATCCCCTATTTGGACGAGCACTCCTGCTACTGAAACGATTGAGGTTGATATGTAGAGGAGATAGTCGCGATTATAGCCAGGTGGACTAATCAACGGGGTGTTGGAGAGGACCTCTTTAAAATCATCAAAAGCGGTTTGGGTATTTTTATCCCATTGGAATGGGATGTCGTGACGAAGTAAGTGAAGGAAGCCATGTGCACAGGTAGTGTAATCTGGGACAAAGCGTCGTAAAAAGTTAGCTTTGCCTTGTAGGCTCTATAGTTGGCGTAAATTTCGAGGGGGTGGAATTTTTGTGATGGCTTGGACTTTGAAGGGGTCCACGGTAAAGCCACATTGGGAAACTATGAACCCAAGGAAGCGCCCAGCAGTAACGCAAAATACACACTTGAGGGGGTTCAAGCGGATTTTGTACTGACGACACCTTTGGAAGATGATTCGTAAATCATCGAGATGCTGAGTGTGTTTCTTGGATCGAGTTGTGAGGTCATCCAAGTATGCAAGGATGATATGAGCCAAATCATGAAAGATGTATGTCATGGCCCATTGGAAAATGGCGTCGGCATTCTTGAGTCCAAATGGCATGACACGATATGCAAAGGCACCCCAAGGGGTAGTGAATGTGGTTTTGTACTGATCGGCTAGGTGAAGTTGGATTTGGTTGTAGCCCGAGAAACCGTCCATGAAGGACAAAGCCTCGTGACCTGCGCAATCATCGATAATTTGGTTGATGAAGGGCGTTGGAAAGTTGTCTTTGGGACATGCATGATTGAGGTCGCGAAAGTCTGTACAAACATGGATAGTGCCCTATTTTTTGTTAGCAGGGATAGGGTTGGAGACCCATGAAGTATAGGCGATGGGGTAGATGAACCCTGTCGCACGTAATTTTTCAATCTCGGCTTTGATGGTCGTTGCCTTGGATGGGTGTAGCAGTCATTGTTTTTGGAAGACAGGTGTGATATTAGGCCAGGTGTCTATGCGATGTTCGACAATAGAGGGATCAAGGCCAGGCATCTATGTGTATGACTAGGAAAAAATGTCCTGGTATTCCTGGAAGAGGGCTTTGTAGGCGGTGATTTCCTTAGGAGAGCATGTCGCGCCAATGGTGATTTCTTCTATAATTCTGGAATTGATGGAAATATCTATTTTGATGGTTGGGGAAATATTGGCCATATTGTCTTCCTCGAAAGCGTCGAGGGCAGGGATAGGTTTATTGAACCAATCTATATGCCCTCACGGGAGAAAATATTTGGTTTCGACTACGTATATGGGGTGTTGGTTAGGAGGCGTGAGGGCTTCCTGTGAAAGAAAGAGCGCTCTGTGGTGGAGCGCGTCCCATGGGCAATCGGGGGTAGTTAACTGCTCGAGGGTATCTTCATCGCAGTGAAACTATCGTGAATGTAGGGGATCGAGAGGAGTGACATCAGTGACTTTCACGGTGTTGTTGTCTCCTGGTGGTAAATATGTAGGGGGATTGGTGCAAGGGGATTGCGATGGTTCACTCGACATAAACCAAATATCAAGATATTGTGGGTTAAAAATGATATTCAGGCGTAAAATTTCCATAGGAAAATGAATTAGAGAATTGGGGGGATTTGGGGGTAAATCCTCGTATAAATCATCCAAGAACCATGGAGGAGTAGGGAGTGCTTCAGGTTCAGGAGAAGTAATANTGGTGTTACACGTCAAAATTACTCACTTCGATAGTGTCGCAAGTGTTGTCATTACAAGTCACAAGTGTCGCATTTTGCTCACAAGTGTCGCAAGTGTCAAGGAAAGTATACTGCCATGATGCCTATGTCATGCCTATAACAACATGAGAAGGACACTTGAAACACCTCAAACATTTGATTTGAAAGAGGAGAAATGAGTCAGTAAGCTCGTGAACCTTTTGCCATCTGAAGACACTCAAAAAACTAAGCTTTTGACGGAGAGCACTCCCCTATACCTCTTCTGGGAGCGTTGGCGGTCCCCCTTACACTATCTGGGAGCATTATAAAGCTCCTTTGGCCCTTTTAAGGGAGTGTTGGTGTCTTTAGGAGTGTTGGCGCCCCCCTTAAGCCTACTGGGGAGTGTTGTAGCACTCTGATGGCCCTTTTGAGGGAGCGCTACCTATTCTGGGCAGCAGTTGAGTTGTTGAGATAAATGGGGGAAGGATCTTTTCATTCTTGGAAGGCAGTTGAGCTCGAATCCCTAGTCCAGCCATGATCTTAGGGTAGATCCTCAACTGAAGGAGACAAATCCTCAATTTCCCCAAGGATATCTCAAGTGGTTAAAGCCTCTCCAAGGCTATATAAGCAAGCTTTCTAATGGTGAAAGGAGACTGAAAAAGAGAGAATCACACCAAACTTATGATCTCATAAGTGGTGCTAGAATAGAGAAGGATTTGAAGCATGAGACCTATGATCTCATAGGGAGAAATCAGTGAAGCTATCATCATTCGGATCGTGGATATTTCGAGTAAGGGGTAGACAAGGAGGACTTGGTAGAACTGCTGCAATCCATCCACAGCTGTAAGCAATGTTTTGTCCTCATTAATATAATTTGCTTGGCCTGTTTTCTTTCTAATTCGTGTTCAATCTCACATGAATTTGTCTCTTTAGTAGATAGACCTATTTTAGACTAATATTGATAGAGTAGGAAGTGGTCGTACTTTGTTTGTCTACAGGGCTTATCTAAGAGCAAAAGATTGGAGCTCAACTCGGAGCGTGCAGGGACAAACACCGGTAAAAGGTACTTCTTTTCTCCTTCTTTCTCACACACTAGTCGACTTAGATCTAAAAGGAAGTCAGTGACCATGATAAGCACTTTCTGTCTTAGAGTTAAGAGTCTAGCTCTTTGAGGCGATCTACCTGTCCACAGGGAGATTTTCCTTCAACAGAAACTGGCGACTCCGCTGGGGAATCATTACTCTCACCTTTGTCCTCGCATGGACGAGGCTTCTTCTCTTTTGGAAAAACTTCAACTTCCAAAAGGTTATCGTAATATTTCCTCCGACCCATCGTTGGTTGATGGACTGGTCAATCTAGTTCCATCCCCGGTCAGTCCAATTGATCAGGTGGTCCATCTAGTTTCCTCCTCGATTAAACCACGAACCCAAGTAGCTGATCCAGTTCCATCATCGATCAGCCCCGCTCTTCATCAAAAGAGTGACACCAAAGTGGTCAATCTGATTCCATCCCCAGTCAATCTAGTTGATCAGGTGGTCAATCTAGTTTCCTCCTCGATTGAACCACAAACCCAAGTAGCTGATCCGGTTCCATCATCGATCAGCCCTGCTCTTCATCAAAAGAGTGACACCAAAGTGGTCGATCTGTTTTCATCCTCAGTCGATCCCATTCCTCCATTGAGGAATGTTAAAGTGACTGATCCAGTCCCTTCCTCGGCCAGTCCCACTCTTCCTCTGAAGAGTGCTAAAGTGGTCTATCCAAGTCCATCATTGATTGATCCGATCCAATCATCGGTTGATCCTACTCCCCTTATAGAGAGTAAACCCTATACTGCCCATGTTTTTCTCATTAATACAGACTCTACCGTGCTGGGAGGCATTCCTCCCTCTCCTTTGAAACCCCCTCCAAGTACTGAATCCATCCTTTTTGATTGGGGTGTGCTAACTGGACCTCGTCTTCCCTCTCACATTCCTTTCCAGATTACAGTACAGGTTCGTGGTCAGGACGTTCCTCAAATGTTGATAGATGAAGGTGCGTCCATTAGTATTTTGTCTTTTGTTGCTTGGTATGCTTTGGGTTGTCTGCAACTTGCATCGGTTACACAGAATCTGTTATCTTTTAATAGAAGAACTAGTCAACCTTTATGGATCCCTCCTCAGTTTCTTGTAACTTTGGGAGGGAAAATTGTCTTTATCGATGTCATGGTAGTCTGAGACCCCTTGGATTTCACTTTACTCCTGGGGCGGGATTATGTCTATGCTATGAAAGCTCTTGTATCCACCCTTTTCCGTGTGATATCTTTCCCTCACGATGGAAGAATTGTGACTATTGATCAACTTTCATTCATCGGCCCCGACTGGGTTACCTCCCTAAGTGGTTCTTATATGCAGACAGTATCACCCCCACCGCATGTCAATTATGTGGCGTTGTCTCCCATGATCTCAACTTTCGATGATTTGGATCTGGTAGTTGACATGATGATCTCTTCAATAGGGTTATTGGAGCCCGACCTCCTTACCCCTATCACGACCCTCGACATGTGTTCCTTCTAGAGTGATTGTCTTCCATCCAGCGAAGATCTCTTGGAAGCCATGACCGATTTTTGTCCCTTGACATGGTATCCTTCCAGAGCATTATCCTCTTGGAAGCCATGATCAATAAGCAACCACGAGCATAGTTTCTCTTCTCTGTGGAAAGATCATTAAAAAATGAAACAGAGGTCCTGAGCATAGTTCTTTTCCTGTGTCAAGCTCATTAAAAAATGAAACAATCACCTCTCTTGAACCTTCTTTTCATCCACCCTTCTCCTTTTTCTCATCTTCTAGAGAAATTGGTGATGACCTCAGAGCCAGTGAATGAATCGAAGCTTGGAGGGCATGTCTCCAACCTTTGATGATCTTTTTGGAGTTAAGCCACTAGCTTTCAAGCTGGGGGCATACCGAGCTTAGTCTTTGTTCTTTCTCGTGCTCGTAAATACATGAGAATGCATCCGGGTAGACTTTTATCTCTTTTTAGGACCTGTATGAATACACGAAAAAGGAACCCCCTAGAGTCTTCTTTAAGCTCTTTTCAGACTCTCTAAACATGAAAAGATTGCCGAGTGATCTTGCTTCCTTTCCCACTCGTTAAACGGTTTGAAAGGGCATCTTTCGAGTGATAATTTATCTATTTTTCAGCCTCGCGAGACTAACATTACAAAAAAGGACAACACTGGAGTCATCTTTAAGTTCTTTTCAGACTCTCTAAAGATGAAAAGATTACCAAGCGACCTTGTTCTCTTCACGCTCGTTAAAGTATTTGAAGAAAACGTCTGTTGAGCGATAGTTTATCTCTTTTTCGGTCTCGTCAGACTACTTTATGAAAAAGGAACTGAGAGAGTTCTCTTTTAAGTGTTTTTCCAAACTCTATAATCATGAAAAACCTTCGAGTTTTCTGTCTTTGGACTCGCTAAACAAAACATCGACAAGCCCATATGGGACTGAACCCTTACTTCTTCTAGTTTGTTAAACAAAGGAAGAGGAACTTATCGAAGGTAAGTTTTATCGAGCATGTGTTATCCTCCTCGAGCTCATTAAATTAAAAAGAGATACTCGTCTATATAGATGGGGGAAAAAATTGAAAGAAGCAAGCCAAGCAGTTTCTTGAGAACACTACCAAATAACTCTTAGAGTTGCCCTTGAGCAGGTCACTTTGTCTTTTGCACACATTATAATCCGTTGAACCTCTGCACTGAGCCATTCCTTTGAGTTTCTTTCACTCCTTTGGGTCACCTGACGTAAGTCACGGCATCCGCTGCATCGTCAAGTTTTGGTCCATGTCATGTTTTTGTTGTTGTGCCTCAGTGTTCAAGGGAAGTATCCACCTCTAGAGTCAACCATCACAAATATCTTGTCTCAATACCCATGTCAGTCCATGTTCATTTGATCTACCAATTACATCTCTATGTCTGTTTCATGTCATTGATGGGGGATACATCAAGGCCCTCCTTCAACGAGTATATTCCTGTCGACTTCAACACATTATCCAGGGACTAGACTTAGAAACCAATTAGTACTTTGGGACCTACATGCCTCAATGGCAGGCTTCCTCACACTCGACAGTGGTTTTACATCATTGACCTCTGATCGAATGATTCCATGGATGTTCGACTCCAGCTCATCCATTCACATTCGTTGGAATGTACTAGGGTACCTTGGGAATCATTAACATTAATGGTGATCTCCCTCGCGCTTGTTAACGGTTTACACCATTGACCGGTAATCAAGTGGTTTCTTCCATGTTCGACATCAGGACATCTATTCACATGG
>JASDQU010421223.1:0-10196 GCA_032191745.1 Picea mariana
CAAATAGTGGAAAGGTAAAAATGATGTGGTAAAAAGAGTATTTACTCTTTTTCATTTACTTTTACTATGTCATTTGGTTTTTTATGATTATTTATCTATTAAACCCTAATCCCTAATGTCATTTTGAGTGTAACTTTTGTAGGCGTGATGATTTTGATGGTCAAATACAGGGATACGAACATATTTTTCTTTGTCATCGCGTGTTTTGATTTTTTTTTATGGTTTTTATATAAAAACCTCGAGCGTGGTCTTTGTCCATTCTTGCGCTCGAAAATACATGAGCACGCGATCGAGCATACTTTTATCACTTTTTTGGGCTCAACAAGGTTATACGAAAAAGGAACCCCCCTGGAGTCCTCTTTAAGCTCTTTTTAGACTCTCTAAACGTGAAAAGATAGCCGAGCGACCTTGATATTTTCACGCTTGATAAAGTATTTGAAGTAAGCGTTTGGTGAGGGATAATTTATCTCTTTTTCGGTCTCATCCGAACTATTTTACGAAAAAGGAACTGAGAGAGTTCTCTTTTAAGTGTTTTTCCAAACTCTATAATCATGAAAAACCTTCGAGTTTTCTATCTTTGGACTCGTTAAACAAACATCGACAGACCCGTAATGAGACCAAACAACTCCTTCTTAGGGTTCATTAAACATTCTTTGAGGGACTCGTCTGAACGATGAGCTTACATCAACAAGCATATGTTATCCTCCTCAAGCTTACGTAAAAATAAAGAGGTACTCGCCAGAAATGGTGGGGGAAAATTTGGGAAAGGGATATGTTTTTCATCTTCATATTGATTGGCAGTAAGTGTCGATATTGAACATGACACCCCCTATTCATCATTTGAAGCTGGTTTGGGAAATCCATTTGTCTCTCATTCGATTTGCTACAAGGTCATTCCCTGTGTTGTCTTGGAGTCAATGCTACCAAATCATTGGTCATGTCATTCATATGTTCAAGAGAAGTCCATCTGAAACCTATATTGATTCGACCATCTCAGTTGTCCATTCTCTCTGTGTCGACCTTCCCTGCGTCCAATTCAATTTACATCATACTCTGTTTCACCTTCAAAATCTGTTACTCATTTCGTGTCATTGATGGGGGATACATCAAGGCCCTCCTGTGAAGAGTTTTTTTCCATTGACTTCAGCTCATTATCTGGAATCAAGACTTAGAAATTCTTTGGTACCTTGGAGCTTGCATGCCTCAATGGTAGGTTTCCTCGCTTTCGACAGCGGGTTTACATCATTAACCCCCTATCAAAATATTCAGTCGAATGTTTGACTTCAACTCATTCATTCACACTCGATGGATTGTACTAATGTACCTTGGGAGTCATTGACATCAATGGTGATTTCCCTCACACTTGTTAATGGTTTCATCAATGACCAGTAATAAAGTGGTTTCTTCCATGTTCGACTTCAACACATGTAATCACATGGTCAGATTCATACTTTGGGCGACGAGATTGAAGACCCTGGATATCATCTCTTTTGTCCAGTTTGCGATGGAGTATGTATAATCTGCGACACATAGATCCACTGTGTATGTCTCATGGCTATGTTGTCTCAATTTGAATTTTTCGCATAGATCCATAGTGTATTCCTAGTGGCTATGCTATCTTTTGACGACATGGATCCATAGTGTATGATTGGTGGCCATGACCCATGTCTACAATGTCATCAGTCTATGATCTAAGTATGGGAATTCCTACCTCAGAATTAATATATATGATATTCTGCAGATGCTTGGTTGTTCGCAGGTTTTCGATTAGGTGTGCTCCTGGTTTTCGACACACACATGCAACTTACAAAGTCTTTTGGCTATCACTGGTTCCAACCTCATACTTTGGGGGGCATTCTGTTACCCATGATTTTGTTCCTCATGATGATGTATTGATGATGGTGTACTCAGGATCTTCATAAGAACTTTCTCCTGAGAAAAGTTACTTTCATCTCTTCCCAGAAAACTCATTTTTGAAGAAGGTTCGCAGGCTACTAGTATATTTGGGTGCGAGAATGCCTGATTATCACAAGCTGCCTTAATCCAAGGTGCGAACTTCTCGCACTATGTTGAATAGCTAGGGTGTGAACTCTTCCTAAAGCATGGAAAAAGATGAATTCTCGATGTTTCTAGAAGGGAATCTTCTAGAAGGATGGGTTGGCATTCGAATGGTTATGCTTGTACTAGATTCCCAGATATTGTGGGATCATTCTTATCCAAGTAACTAATTCATTCTCTTCTATATATTGAGGGAATTCTCATGGAAAAGGTTAAGCAAGATTCATTGGAGAATTGGTGAAAGAATTGTGTGAAGGACTGAAGCTTGAACAACAACTTGGAGACCCTAGAAATTCTACCAAGAGGATTTGATCTTCTTCATACAAGGATTGAGCAAGTGTGTGTGTTGGAGCCAAGAGCCATCGAAAGGAAGTTTGCAACATCAAGGCTCGGGTTGTAATCTTTACTTTCAATTAATATGATATAGTGGCATGTCCCTTTCCCATAAAGCTATTTCCACTTTATTGTGTAATTCCTTGATCATACACATAGGTTGACAGTTGAATATATTGTGCTATCTTCACTTTGGTTGGTTTGTGTTGTCTTGGTCTTCAATTCACAAGAGCACCAGAGCGAAGCTGGAGCAACAGAGACCCTATGAAGCGATAAAAAGGTATGTTATTTATTCCTTCCTACTAGTTGATTCAATGGTCAAAACTTAGGGAAAGAGTCATGTCCTATCCTGTTTTGTTCTAGATCTAGGTGGATCTAGGGAGATCAGTTAGTGTTTGCACCTAGCGATTAGTCCAATAAAACCTAGTACCACCCTACCACCCTTATTGAATCTTAAAAAAATTTACTTACTTTCTCTTTCTCTGATATGGTCTGTTACAACACCATGTCTCCTTTGCCTTTTCCAGCTTCTATTACTATGTTCTGCTTCTATACTCTTCTCTTTATCCTGTTGCGCACTCTAATATCTTTTTTCATCTTCTCTTCTTCCTTTATACTCTATGCTATCTCTGCATGTTATACGTTGCACCTATGATCTCTAGTTCAGGTCCAGTCCATGATCACATTCTACCCACATCCATAAATATAGAAAAAGCACACTATCTTATCTGTTCTGCATATCTTTCTCGCCTCGAGTCCTCTGCCTGATCATCATACAAACTCTTCATATTCTCTGGTGGTTATTTTGTATTTGTTCACCATTAGTGGGAATTATCCTGAGATTCTATGGCTTCTCTAGCAGTCACAACTCTTCATCTTCTCTGGTAGTTACGGTCAGTCATTTTTGGATTCTTTGGATTCTAAGCCCCTTCCTTCACGTAACCACTGGCGGTGACCAAACAACTATTCAAAAGTCACTTTTTGATCTTGTTCTAGTGAGTGCTAGCTCCGTTTCTCGATATGACCTTGGGTGAATATCTCATGTGACCATGATATTGCGGGCGCGTCTAAAGGTAGTTTGTATGAAACTAGTTTTTTCCCCGCAATTTACCTCAAGCCTCCACGTGTCCTTTCTTCAAAAATGTGGTTTCAATTGCAGCTCGCCTTCATCTTTTTAAAGTTTGCATATATTCAATCCTCGTAATGTGACAGGACCGTCAATCTCATGATCTTGACAGTGCTCCTGAACGAACGATTCAAATTTGTTATTTCATGATCTGTGGATCAAATCTAACCTTCCTAAATCAACGATTGTGATTTATTTCGTGATACAAGCTTCAGGAGTTTCAAATCTCAACCCTTTCTTTCCTCCGTACATCAATGTTCCAGAGTTTCCAATCCACTGACGTGTGTCCCTTTCAGATCAACGGTCGAGATCTCCTTCGAGTCTCCGGACATTAGAGATTTCAAATATCAACTTCTCATTTCTTCTGAATGGATATCTTCTGAAATGGAAGATCTGTTGACATCTTTCCTCCTTAATCCAACGACTATCCTTCGCTCTGGGACTCCAGACTTTTCAACTCTTCGGTGCTTCTCTTTTCCATGAAGGCTTTAACCTAGAGTCAACGATCTATTGACATGTACCCTCCTGCACGATCAATGATCATGAGTGACTTCAAAACTTCGAGCTTTGGGAGTTTCAACTCCTATTCACTCATTTCTCCCGAAGTGCTTTCACCCGAATGCATAATCTTCTGACATGTACCCCTCCTAGCGATCAACAACTAGGGTCTTCTTTGGTGTTTGGGACTTCAAGACTTTAGGATAACCGTTGCTTCATTCTCCTTCGGAGTGGTCACCTATTGAATAATTCATAGGTGGTGGAGACCGCTTGCTGTCAGTTAACACTTCCACTTACACTGTCCTTCCACTGAACTAGATCAACGATTGAGAATGCACCTAAAGTGATCTTCATGTCAGACAAATGAGAGCGAATTTGTACCTACTTCCTTAAGGACTTCGATACTTTTTACATTTGTTGGTGATGAAACTCCTGAAGTAAATCTCCCAGAGTGATGTAGTTTTCTTACGTTACTTACTGACATGGCATGAGCCAATTTTCTCTTGACACTTGTCATCATCTGATTATGCCATGTGTACTTGCTGATGTGGTCTTCCACATGTCCTTGCTGACGTGGTTTACCACATGTCCTTGCTGAGGTAGTCCGTTGATGTGGGTGAGACATGTAGGCAGTGCAGTGGAGTATGGAGGTAGAGCGTGGTAGTGGAGTGTGACGTCAGAGCGTGAAGGTGGTATGTATGAGTGGTTTGGTGGTTTTCTCGGAGGGGGGGTTAGGCATTAAGTGGTAATGAGTGAGGGGGGATTGAGTTGACAAGAAGGTGACACGTATGCAGGTCTTACATGGGAAATACCACCAACTCAGATGCCGCCCCCCAACGGTTAAAGGTAGAAAGGTCCAGGGGGGTCTGATATGCCCTGTCAACCGTAGATATGAGTGCCTGATTATTGACCGCTGAGATTAGTGTGGCATTATTCTAACTTATCGTGTCCTTCCACTTATTTTGATATGACAGCTGGCGGAAATTTAGGTGATCAAGATCTTAGATAGCACTTTCATATCCTATCCTTCCACTTAAATCAATCCAACAACTTTCGGAAGTTTAGATGATCTAATTCTCAATTATTTTTCCCTTCTTATCCTATCCTTCATTAATTGAATCCCATGGTTTTTGGTCCTCTGTATCGGTGATCCAATAGCCATTGTCGCTCTTCCTCCTGAGATTTTGATCTCTCTAACTTAGAAGGCTTTCTAAGTGTTCACGGGTCTCTACCTTTTCTCCTCCTGTGAGTCTACCTCTTGGACTTCGTCTGCACTTATGGAAACCACTATCTCTTCTAAGATTTCTCATCATCTATGCTCTCGAGGTTTGGTCCATTGCTATTCTTGCCATCAATGAAAAGCACATTATTCCTGTAAACAAGCCAAAAACTACTCTCATATTCTTGGAGCCACAAGAATTTCTTATTTCTATACTTAGAAAATTCTCTTGGGAATCAAATTTCTTGGTTCCACTCCCACTATCCCTCCACTTCTCTTACGTCTCTTCCTATTTTTTGTTTTCCAAAACTTATACTACACCACACTCTTCATTTCGCTACAATCATCCCTTATTCCTCCATGGCAGGTTGGAAGACTCATAATTCACTCACCTCACCTCTCAGCCACACACCATACTCCTCACTTTACCAAACTACTTGTCTCTCCATTCTCCCCACCATACTTCACATTACTTATTTTATTTTTTTTAATCCACCTCCCCTCACTTATTCCTCTTCGAGGGGTAGACTCACTCCTCACCCCCTCGCCCCTTACCTCCCTCACTCCTTACCCCTGAATCCACTTTCCCACTACCACATTTCCCACCCCCTAACTTCTTAACTCTGCTACCCTCATTTTCCACCCTTTAACTTCTGCCCCCTATAAATTTCCCCTCCCTAACTACCCTTTCCCCCTTCTCGTTCCCTCCACCCCACACTTAAATCATTCTCCCTTTACCTTATTTTCTATTGTTCTATTACCAACTAATTAAATATATCCACATCAAACATTACTATTTGGAATCCTATGAATATTTCACATCACACTTAATTATTAGAGACAAAAGGAAGCTCATGGAGTGAGACACTTGGCACATTATTAGTGGTGACACATGGTAGATTTTTATTGGATACATGTGGTATATAATTGACTAACCACAAAATTACACATGGAAGCGAGCCATTGGAGACACATGAAATTTTATTACCAAATACATGTGGTGATAATTGATTGGCTGAAACATATTTTGACTGGGTGTAGGTGGAGTTTGACTTGGCATTTAAAAGTATATTTTATTAAACAATTTTCTAATGGGAGGTTGAACCCACAAATCTCCATAGTATTCTATCTTATGTTTCTTTGTAAGTGTCCATTACACTTAGAATTATATTTAATAAACATTACCATACTCCCATTCATGTGGGATAACCTTTTATAGAAAAAACAAAGTCAAATTCATAAGAGGGAAAAAATGAAATTCAATCCAAGGGCCAAGATTTCCCCATCAAATTTGATCAATGGTGGCTAAGTCACGATCTTGAAGAGGACATAACTTGAGCTTTGGGTGACATACTAACACAAATTGTATACCGTTGGAAATTTATTTTGATGAAGAAGATGATGGTATAGGTTTAAAATTTAAAATTGGTTACATATTTCCCAAAAATTAAAATAACATTCAAGGTATTTTCTTATGCCTACTTGACAACTTAACTTCACAAGGTCATATCTTGAGATCCGGGAGTTAGATTTAGACAAAATTTATATCATTGGAAAGATAATATGATGAAATTTATTTCTGTGTTGAAAAATTGATTATCACTTCAAGAAAATTAAAACACATCCCTCCTTTTTAAAAGGAAACTTTAGTAAATTTTGAAAATAAAAGTTTATTTAAAAAATTTTGTTAAAAAAGGAAAGGGACCCATCTGAAAGATGCAGATGTTAATAAGGTAAAATCATTAAAAAAACTTAACAATGCATTAATTAAAGATAATGCTTCAAGAAGAAAAGTGTACAGGGAATTTAAGAAAGTAAAATCCCTAACTACTTAAGTAGTTAGAAGATCTAATTTAAAAAAAAGAAGACTTCATCAAGGATTCCATAATCAGAATTAATTAGAGGTTCAGGGGGAAAATATCAGAAGAACAAGGTAAAACCATCATATGCAGTGAAACTTCTGATCAATGAAGAGAAATATCCATCTTCTCCACTCTTTTTTGTCTTCTACATAGATTTCTCATGGCTTCATTTTTGTATTTTTGAACCAATCATGGGGTTAGGATTCAGTGTTCTTCTTATATTATTCAAAATAATTTTCTTATATGATCATGGAATATTTACACCCATGTATATGACCATCATATATTTTGTAATGAATAACATCTTTCATGAATAAAATATCCACAAATAATTACTTCGAGGTTGATTTCGATTGTATCTTGTAACTTTGAGTTTTGAGTATAAGGTATTTGAAATTGATATATCAAATTCTCTTTTTTATATCTATAGTAATACTCTTTTAAAATTCTTTAAGATGATAAAATTATTCTCTCCTATTTCTCATGAAGAAGATATGGATATATTTGTAAGTGATTAAGAAGGTTGTATATTTGATGCTAAGCTCAAAGATATTTTGATATTGAAACCCTCCTTCAATATTTTTATGGTTAAAAGAATTCTTGCTGCACATAAATATTATATCAGGTTATTGAGGAACCATATCATTTTATAATTCCAAGCAATAAATATATAGAGTTTATTTTTTAGGATTCTCCTTATTCCAAGATATCACAGATATATCTTTCAGCCAAAGAGGAGTGCAACCATTATAAAAATGAAGGGGGTCCGGGGATTCATATCATCGTGATGTTGTCATTTCGGTATTACCATATTCAAAGGTCAACATTTTTGGCGACCATAATGGGGAGTCATTTATTTTCAATATATTTGAGGCCCTACTCCAAATCAAATTGAGGAACCAAAATCTTCATGGTTCAAGGTTTTTAAAATAAGATTTAAGAAAATTGTTGTTTTTTCTAAATGCACGAAGTTTATAAAAATATTATTGAAAGATGTTGCAACGACCTAAAAAAGACTCAAGAAACCCAAGAAGCAAAAAATATTAAGAAGATTGAACTTCTTGGAAACTCCATTGGAAAGACTCAGAAATTCCAAGAAGATTTATATTCTGAATCATCTGAAGAGTTTCTTTCATATCATGATGATCCTTTACCTTCTTCAGCAAGCTCATCAATGGATTCAAGAGATGAAATAAAATAAACAAGTGCCCAAAGAAGGAGACTACATAGAGTCCCTTTAAATCTATTAGAAGAAAGTTTTCGGATGCTTGGTATTCATATAGAAACATTTTCTACATTCTTTGGGAATACTTTGGAGGATATAGAGAAACATTTGTATAGATTCAGTTGTGCATGCCAAATTTTCAATATTACTAAAGACAATATTATATGCCGAATATTTTTACAAGCACTGTGTGGGAATGATCTTGAATGGTCCCATTGATTGGCACCTAGTACCATTGCCAGTTGCAACATATTAGAAGATTTATTTGTTGAATTTTTTTTCCACCCACCCTCTCCCAATTGGATGCAAGATAATTAAGTGACTAATTTTGAAGAAGAATATAATCAAATATTGGATTAATTTTCTAGGTCAAGTGATATTGTTGAAAATTAAGATGAAAATTCTAATTTGCAAGAAGAAAATTTCAGCCTCCTTTATACTCCATATGAAGATCTTTCAAGAAACAACTTTGATAATGAAATTGCGGAGCCTCCACCAAATGCAAAAGAAAATTTCAAACTTGCAACATATGATGAAAATCCTAAAGAACATTGGCAACAAAAACTATTGGTATAAGAAATGGATCTTGAAAAGAATAAGGAGCAAGATTACCTTTACATGAAGGAAGAGTCTTTTCAAGACATTGTTGATGAATCAAGAACCTTGGAAGTGGTTGGAGATAAGGAGAGATATGAAAGAATGTTAAAATTGGAAACTCTTCATCCAATCAAAGACAATAGTATTCTTGATTATCCAAGAATTGGATTCATTTAATCATGGATCCAAAGCATTATTTGCAAAACAATGCAATCATATCCTCAACACACCTAGTTTAAATTTTCTCCAGTAGACATTGAGAGTGCCCTTGAATCATTGGTACAAGCCCCAATATGTTCCACAGTTTTAGAGATCATTTTGCAAATAAACTATATGCTTGAATGGCTCCACTGGAAATATACCTATCCCTTAGGTGCTCCTTTTTCTTCCAAGTAAGATAGGGTAGGTAGATCATGTATGTCCATATTTTGTTTCTCCAGTTCAAGTTTTGCACAATAAGGTAGTCCCTATATTTTCTAAGTCAATTCATATTGTTGAAAATGAAGATGAAAATTCTAATTTAAAAGAAGAACATTTTAGCCTCCTTTAAACTCCATATCAATATCTTTCAAGCAACAACTTTGATAATGAAATTGTGGAGCCTCCACCAAATGCACAAGAAAATTTCAACATTGCAACATATGATGAAAATCCTAAAGAACATTGTCAACAAAAACAATTGGTAGAAGAAATGGATATTGAAAAGAATAAGGAGCAAGATTACCTTTACATGAAGGAAAAGTATATTCAAGACATTGTTTCATCAACAGTGTCTTGAAAAGACTCTTCCTCCATGTAAAGGTAATCTTGCTCCTTATTCTTTTCAAGATCCATTTCTTCTACCAATTTTTTTTGTGGCCAATTTTGTTTAGGATTTTCATCATATGTTGCAAATTTGAAATTTTCTTGTGCATTTGGTGGAGGCTCCAGAATTTCATTATCAAATTTGTTGCTTGAAAGATCTTGATATGGAGTATAAAGGAGGCTGAAATTTTCTTCTTGCAAATTAGAATTTTCATCTTTATTTTCAACAATATGACTTGACATAGAAAATTAATCCAATATTTGATTGTATTCTTCTTCAAAATTAGTCACTTCATTATTTGTGTCCAAACGATGATTAACGTTGGTTGTCATTGATGTCAACCCTTGAAGAAAGTCTGATAGCACAAAGGTTTGGGTAATGGACCTAATGTTGTTTCATGTATAATGGTATTATTTTTAATATATTTCAAGGTAATACTATTCTATATGGATATTACATGTAATTCTATTTCT
>JASDQU010421224.1:0-10148 GCA_032191745.1 Picea mariana
TTGTGTGTGGCTCCCTTTGCGACTGAGGGGGCTGAGGGGGAAGTAGAGTACCCCTAGCATTTGGCTGGGAGGTACCGGTGCTCTGCGTTTTTGGATTTATTCTGAGTGTTTTCCTATGGCCGCGGGCGTTAAATGTTTTCTGTGGGCATTCAAATGTTTCAGTGGGAGTTTTAAATAGAGGTAAGGGCATATCGTTGTGTATTATGTTCTGAGACTCGTCCCTAGCACTCTCATCTGTGAGCCTAATTTGAGACCTCGCCTCTGAAATGTTCTGGGCCCTTGCCTGGTATTATGGTTGCAGAAGATAACTCTTTTGGCTTTTCCATTTGTGTGGGGATACAGTGAACTTAATGCTGCAAAACATGCACCATGTTGCTCGTGATAACTAGTTAGCGTATTTAGGAACGTGTGCCTACAGTGGTGATCTCCAGCTAGCTTACCCACCCGGATGAATTCGGAAATAGATTGCTCGGGCCTCCAGTTGTCATTGCGTTCATAGAATGAGGGGAGGCGGTTCTGCGTGAGTCGATTGGGTTCACGTTTTTTTCCTTTTAACAATGCTTGAGTCTCGATCATTACGCCCTTGTTAATAAACCTCGACTCTAACTTTAAATTAAATTTTTCTTCCCTTTTCTTACTGTATGAGAATGCCAGACTAATGGCAAGAGAGGCCATGACAGTTAATGCCTCGGCCCGGTATCTATATTAAAGGTCTCCCATGCTTGGGTTAATTGCTATAGCAGCCTGTTGAGAGTTTTCTTGGCCTGATTCATCGACAGAGATGCATCAACAAATAGAGGTTCCTAGTAATCGTATTTGCAAGTAGACCCATTGAAATTACAGCCATTTGCTGCTGACGGTTATTTAATCTAGTTAAACCCTAGTTAAACGTAGATGCTTGGCTTTCGTTGGTCTTGCGTATGCTTATGTTTATGTTTCTGAAAGGAATAATTGCTCAATGTACCGAATCGCATCCACATATATTCAGTTTGCATTATCTCTTAAGCTATACGCAGTGTGCAGAAATCATTGATAAATTTGTTAGACATTGAAGCTAATTTCCACGATAAATTTTTGAGATATGGAAGCTGACTAAGATCGGATTACGTGACTGATCCTTTCCCATCGATTAATGAAACCTTGATGTTGGGTTTAATACAACTACTGTTTCAATTAATTCTATTGTCACTCAATATTTGTTTTAATCTAACCGTTCTTTATTTCTATTACTGTAAAAGAAAAATTCTAAAAGACAGTGGTTCATTCTTTAGTCCTTTTCGGTAAAAAGAGCAAATTAGAGACCCCCAAAACAAAAATAAAAATAAACATAAATTAAAAAAAACAAAACTATGGCTGGTCTGCTGTAGAAAACCCCTACGCCTTACCCTCTGAGCTCGGCATTCTGTGGTGTGCTTTAACCCTCCCCTGAAGTGTTTCTCCTTGAAGAGCGGGAGCGGGGACACTCTCCTGAACCGTCGGCCTAAACCATGCCTGCCTAATTAATCCATCTGCGAAGTGGGGGTCTGGAAGCTGTCGTCTTGGGGATGTGAGCCAGCGCGCAGCCCAAGCTAGCTTCCAGTCCCCTCCTTATCGCCATGTTAAGCCGTGTCTACCCCTTGCCTCTCCCTTTCCTCACGATTCCCACTTCCAGCGGAATTAGGAGAACGTGAATTTCAAGGCATTTCCAATTTCCTAAAAATAATCAAATAACTACTGAACTGACTACCTTTTTTGGAGGAGCAATTACTGGAACTGATTTTCTGTTGACATGGACAGAATGTGAGATTCTTAGGATTGTAGTTCCCATGAGAAGGAATAGCTTAGCAATCAACAGAGGGATTCCAGGTGTCAATAACAGAAATTTTAAGAAATGGGCACGCTGAAACCTCTTTTGCATGATTTACATACTTGTTATTTTTGTTTTATTAATTACATTTAGAGTGCCAACTCAGCTTTCTATGCAGCATTCAACGTTGTTGTGTTTATATATCTTAGTATTGAAATTTGTGCAATAGGGCACAACATTTAATGTTGCTGCTTCTAATATATCTTGGTATTGGAAGCCGCCCAGTAAGTTGGTTATTGTTAGCCAATAATATCCACCCTGTAACACCATTGAATATTGTTGATGGTGATATATAAGTTGTGAGATTTCATAGCAATACAAATTCTACAACCTATATATATAGAGACGTGGTATAAAAATTTGTGGTATTGAAATCAGTTCAAGTTTGATGATTTATAAAACGGGGGTGGTATATAAGTTGTAGGATTTTAAAGCAATTCATATCTAACAGTCACCACCATCTACAATATTCAATACTTTTATCATGGTAGATATTGATTGTCCATTGAAAACATACATTATTTTATTTAAAACATATATTATTTTATTGATTGCATTGGCAGTAGTTTTTAACATTGTAGATATTGATGGTCCATTGAAAACATATAATGTTTTATATGTTTTATTTATTGCAATGGAAGTAGTTAAAAGTTGGGTATAAAAAGAGATTGAAACTTAATAATATAAAAAAAAAAAATAACAAAATAATATAAATCCATTTAAATCTCAAAACACATATGAGTAGATGGTCTTAATAATTTAATATTGATGGTCCATTGAAAACCTACATTGTTTTTATGTTTTATTGATGAGAGGATATATGAGTAGGTTATGGATTAACTAGCTTCCAAAAGTAGTGGTGAGTTATGTCAGTTTGGGGAGTTTGACCGTGATAACCAGACTTGATTTTAGAGTTGTCATTATCTTGTAATATGATTGTTATTATTGCAAGGTTATTATAGTATAGAAGGTGAAGTGGTTATGAATGGTCATTGTAGTTTTATTGCATGGGTAGCATGCTAGAAGTATTGCGATTTAATTAAATTGCAAGGGTCATCACAATATAAGATGTGATGTGGGTATGGTAATGTTATTGTATAGGTAGCATATAAGATGAACTGATATGGTGATGTTATGACGGAGATATCTTAACATTAGCATAATTTTGTTATCATATTATTGTAAAGTTGTGAGATTTTGTTGAATTGATAACATATAAGGAAATGTCATTGAACTAAGTACAATCAATGGTTTTGTGATCATATTTGGGGAACCACAATTAATGGAATATAATGGAGAAGCTGGCCTGAATTTAATGCCCATTTGAGTCATAGATAACGCCTTGTCTTCACGGTGGTCAGTCGTTGTCGGAGACCTTCGGACTTGCGTTTCCTACAGAGTTCATGGTCGTTCATTAAATATTTGTACTTGATCGTAATTAGTCTTGCTTGGTCTATTGGTGTCGGGCGGGACGTAGACACCTCCATGTTCCTCAGAACAGTCACCAGCCCTGAGACCTTAAATGGTTAAAATCAATGGGAACCTGGGCTTGAGCATTGTTTATGTGTCTTGGAGGTCCTAACCATTGCAGGGTAGGACGGGCGGGTAGTCAGTTCTACTTATTGTCGTGTGAACGTCGTTTATGCATGCAGATACTTGTCGCACGTCCTTGTCATCTTTTCATGTTCATCATGGTTGTTTCTTATTCGTCGTTGGGTGGCGAAGCAGAGTTGAATGCGTTGATGTTTCCCTTATACGCGCGCACACACTTTTTAAACGCACAAAAAAAAAAAAAATTGCACTAGTTACTAGAGTTGGGTCGTCGTAACGAGGGGGTCGTTATATGGTCTCTCACAAATATATATTAGTGAGAATGAAAATCTCATCAAATCATCATTATGTTAATGTAATAATTACAAGAATTTATAGAAAAAATTTGTGAATGGTTTTTAAATGATATGTGTTAGTATAGAAGTTTGATAAATACTACATGATTTCATGACGAGGTATCTAATTTTCACAATATATATATGGAAAAGGAATGAAGGGAAATGGTTTAATATCAATCCTTACACACCTCGATTAACACCGCACATATTATTGAAGAAAACAAAAATATAAATTTAGACAGAGGATAGGGTTCAAGATACATGATGAATGATCAACAGAGTTTTCGCACTCTCACTACATATATATTTTGTTACACACCTGTTCATGGAAAATATCACATGATATTAATTCATTTTATTCTCCTCTCTTTGGTAGACTACCTTCTACATGTTGGAATAGGAAAAAACCACACAAGTGAAAAATAAGGATTCCAAGAATAGTGGTGGTGACAATAGACACTCTAAGTATTTAAGTACAGTAAGAAAATCCCCATGAATGATGATGTAATAAAACATCATCAATTAAGAATACCATATATATATTCATTCATGTAAGTAACAAAAACAACCAAAAAACCCCATCTACGGGTCCACACCACATAGATTATCCATAAAATGTGGATCTATTAATTTCATATGCCAATCTGGTCCACTCTCTATGATCAACTCCCTAAATAGTCAACTCCCTCAATGTGGTTCTCTACATATCTCGAAGAGGTGAGATTAAATATATAACAATAGGTTACAAAACCACCCCTTAAACTTATCTTGGTGGAAAGATCAAGTTATATATATTTTTTCCTTTAATTTGATATCAACTTCAAACACTAATCACCAAAGAAATAGATCCAACTAAGTATAGTAAGAAACACTGTCACCTTCAAGTATCTAGTGTACTAATCAATTCATGATATAGTAATTGTTCAACAACACAAGTATTCCAACAGAGGACAAACACCTTCAGTAACCACTCACACAACCAGATTAAAGATCAATAGACCGATGTTTTGACGTAGTAAAACCCCTACGGGGAAACATCCACAGCCCCAGCCAATGCGACCACTTGGAGAAGTTTATTAATGCAAAAGAAAAATATTACAGAGATATTTTACAAGAGATATTCTCACAATTAATCATCGACAAGTGGCCCTTCATGCTCTTTAAATAGAGATCATGGACCAATCGCGTGTTAAGCCACAGATCAATGGCCGCTAATATTGAGGAGAATATGAACCTTCGGATCAATCTATGTCAATAACATATCATGACCGTAATATTTCCTAACTACCAATGTATACTAATGCATACTAAATAAACACACTAAGAAACACACTTTTACCTAACGACACATTAGACCAAGTAGATCTTAACTAACTCCTAAGTGTCTAAATATTCTAACAGCCCCCCTTAAGAACAACTTGGGATATGAATGAAGGATTTACAATAGTGAGATAATAGGAGAAGGAAGGAGGAATTATATCCTATCCCCCATTAATGAAAACTTCCCGAACACCTAACATAGATCGAAGTTTAGAAAACTTCGCTTATGTAAGAGACTTTGTGAAAATGACAACTTCCGCAACTTGATCTTCTGTAGGGAAAAACACCACTTCAACAACTTGATCATGAATGAGGTTTCTGATGAAGTGCATGTGTAGCTCGATGTGCGTGTTGCACTGATGTTGAATTGGGTCTTTGGAAAGCTTGATGACACTCTAATTGTCGCACCAAAGGTTGGTTGGATGTTGTTGCTAAAATCCAAACTATGAAAGGATCTATCGAAGCCACAGGATTCCTGAATTGCATTTACCACTTCTCGGTACTCTGCTTCTGTTGAAGCAAGTGAAATAACCTATTGTTTCTTATAGGTCCAAGTGACAGGTCTTGAACCAAGGCTAAAAACATAACCTACATTAGACTTCTGATCATTAGGGTCGCCGACCCAATCTGAAACAGTGAAACCAACCAATAAAGGAGTCCCCCATGAACTATAATGTATCCCTAACTTAATTGTACCTCAGACATAACAAAGTATTATTTTAGCGTCTTTCCAATGTCTTTCACGGGGTGTTTTCATATACTAGGCAACAAGACCAACAACAAAGGAAAGATCAGGATGGGTATGAGTCAAGTATAAGAGGCTACCAACTAACTGACGGTACGGGGTGGCATTAACTTCAGGAGAAGTACATGTGGCAGTAAGCTTGACTCCATACTGGAAGGGATAAGGGGTTGGTTTACAACAATCCATGTGAAAGTGATGATGAAGGTCACAAGTATACTTAGACTGGGAAAGAAAAATTCTTTCATTGGTTTGAAAACCTTGGAGGCCAAGGAAATAGTGCAAAAAACCTAAGTCTGTCATTTCAAATTTCTTCTTAAGGTTGGTTTTCACATGGTTGAATTTTTTTGAGTCACTACCAATAAGGATAAAGTCATCAACATAAAGGACAAGGATTATGAGATGGATTCCTACTTTCTTGGTATAGACATTAGGATCATAAATACATCTAGACAATCTGATGTCAATAAGAAGGTTGTCCATTTTGGCATACCAAGCTTGGGGAGCTTGCTTAATACCATAAAGAGATTTCTTAAGGCAAAAAACAAGGCGAGAGTCATTCTGGACATATCGAGGAGGTTGTTCCATGTATATTTCTTCTTGCAAATATCCCTGCAAGAAGGCATATTTAATATCCATATGATGGACCTCCCATTTATGTGAGGTAGCAAGGGAAAGAACAAGGAATATGGAATTCATATTGGTTATAGGGGAAAATGTTTCATTATAGTCAATTCCTTCAACTTGGGAAAATCCTTTGGCAACTAATCAAGATTTATTTATTTCAACACTTCCATATGATGCATACTTAGTTCTGTAGACCCATTTACATATAATAAGTTTTCCTCCTTTTGGAAGAGTTACAAGATCCCAAGTATCATTGGCCATTTAAGAATGATACTCTTCATTCATTTTTGTATTCCAATATGGATGACTTGAAGCTTCTACAAATGTCTTTTGATCATGAGTCTCTAAAAATTAAGCCAAAAGAGAAGAGGCTCGATGGAACTATGAATGTGTCTGATGTTGATCGAAAGTATCACTAACAAGATCACCAACTAATTCTCCTGTTGAATGGACCCATCTAGGAAGTTGTGGAGTTGGTGGTGGTTCAGGTTCAAATGACTCATCTAGAGGAAGGTGAGCAAGTGGAGGTGGATTTTCATCCTCCCTATCATCATCTGAAGAAGAAACTAGAATAGGAACAAAAGAAGTCACAAACGTCGAAGATGGATTCTAGGCCGAATAAGGCACACTTGTCGAATTAGGCTCACAGGCCAAGAGATTTTCATCAAATTTAACATCTCTTCTAATAATAATTTCATTGCAATATGGTTGAAGAAGTCTATAACCTTTGACATCTTCAGAATAACCAACAAATATACACTTCTCACTTCTAGGCTACAATGATTTCCTTTTGTCATTAGGAATGTGAGTCCATATTATACTACCAAATTCACGGATGTGACTTAGATCTACTTTAATTTTAGTCCAAGATTCTTTCGGTGTTATATTTTTAAGAGCCTTTGTGGGAGTGTGATTTACTATGTAATTTGCAAAATTGATTTCTTTCGCCCAATACTTTAGACTTAATCCCTTAGATTGAATCATGCAATTAGCCATTTTTAATATGTGATTCTTTCTCTCAGCAACACAATTTTGTTGTGGTGTATATGGAACAGAGTGTTGCATTTGGATGCCCTGTGTAGTGCAGTAACTTGTAAACTTATTTTTCACATATTCTCCAACATTATTTGTTCTTAACTTTTGAATTTGATGTCCAGATTGCTTTTCTACAAGGGCCTTGTAGGCCAAAAACTTGTCAAAAAATTCACTCTAAAGTTTTAAGAACTAAACCCAAGTATGTCTGGAAAATTCATCAATAAAAGTTAAGAAACATTTTCACCTAGAAAAATAAATAGAAGAGAGTGGACCACACAAATCACTGTGAACAAGATACAAAGGGCTCGAGGCGTGCCAAGAGGCACGTTTGTAAAAACTATCTAGATGATGTATCCCATGAACACAACTGGCACAAACAACATCTCTACATGAAACAAGAGGAATACTAGTCACCATATGTTGATTACATAGTTTTTGCAATGAGTGATAGTTTAGATGACCAAACTGCTCATGCCAAAGTTTGCTCAAGTCATCTCTATGAGCAACAAAAACTGATGAAAAATATGATGACCCAAAGTTGTCAAACTTGTACAACCTAGTAATATCATCAACAATTCTAGTTGCAAGAACATGCTTAGGATCTTTTAGATCCTTGATTACAACTTGGTGAGGTGAAAAATCTATGGTTTTACCTTCACCTGAATGAGTGATTTGATATATTGATAGAAGGTTACAAGAAATACTTGGAACACATAATACATCATTGGAATGACCATTTTCTACTTGAACTGTTACAGATCCTTCAACACTAAGACATCTATCATCACCCAAAAATATTTTCTTGGTGTTACATGCATTTAGAGAAGAAAATATGTCTCTATCCTTATCCATATGATAATATGATCCAAAATATATAAGTGACTTATCAGAAGAAGACATAGATGTTGTATTGAAGGAGAAACCAGAAGCATAAAGTACATGTCCATGAGAAGAAGAAGAAGAAGTAGAATCAATATTGATGTTTTGCTTCTTCATAGATGCTTCTAAAGCTGTTATCTTCTTGAAACATTTGGACTCGTCATGACCATATTTATCACAAAAGTTGCAATGTATGTCAGTCTTCTTACTTTTATATTTTTCTGCTTTGTCACCATTAGGAGAAGAAGTTGTCTGAGTGGGTTTGGGACCCTTATATTTTTTTGTTGTTGTGGTGACGATGTTTCATCTTGGGATTCTTGGATTTATCTTTCTAATGGATGACTAAGGATTTGTTGTAGGCACCTACAGTGTTGATCACTCCAGGTTGTACAATCTTATATTGCTCTCTAATCAAAGGATCAAAACATTTCTCAAGACTGGGTTTTCTATAAGTTGTACGTAGAGCCTCTTGCAGGGCATAAAAGGTAGATACAAACAAAAAATATGCATTTCCTAAACTAGAAAGAATAATATAGATGCAACGATCTTGTTCTATCTTTATCTTACATTCTTCACATAAAGTTTTGAGTGTTTTAAACTTAGATAGATAGTATTCAATACAAGAAAAATCATTTGGACTGAGAGTCGGTACTTGATTTCCTAGCTGTTGTGCTTGAATAATATTGTGTTTATCAAACACATATTCAATCTTGTCCCAAACTTCTTTGGATTGATCAATTGATTGAAGGTGGAACCTTAAATCAGGAGAGATGGACATTTTGATTAATCGACGTGCTTCATCATTTGTATTATATCATTTGACTTTCTTGTTAGCATGAGTGGCTATTGTTTTTTTTCCCAAGGTAATCTGATACAAGCCTTTACTTCTTAATAAATCCTCCATATGGGATTTCCACTGGAAGTAGTTGGTGCTGGTAAGAAAGAGATTAATTGTAGAAGCCATATTAAATATGCAAATAATATTGATTTGAAAACTGAAACCGATGATCTGGATGGAAAGATCTCGAAAATTTAGGCATTTTTAAAAAACGACACTGAAAATGGACTTCGGATGTGAGAGTTATGCCCTTTTAAAAAAAATGCATAAATGGTAACTAAAGGACCATGTGGTGGTGTAAGTTGTTTTATGAAGTGACCCACATTTATAAAGAGAAGTGGGGGTCACTTTTACAATGAAGTTTCTTTATGAAAGAAAAATTGCATACAAAATAAATAACTCTAAAATAAAATATTAAAGCTACTTATAGTGATTCACTTTTATACTTGAAGTGAAATACAATTTACAATTTTAGCATGAAGTTTTTCAAAAAAAGTAACAAAAGAGAGACTTGAACTCAAGACCTCTTACTTAATAAGGCAAATTTTAACCAAATGGTCTAGAAAAACATATTGTATTGTTTATCAAGAGGATTGTCGTTGTTGAAGATGGCCTTGGATAGCATGCTAAAAAAACACTATTTTCACAGAAGAAAAATGTTTTGCTTCTCGATGACAATAAGGGTTAGATATCGATTAGCTTACCCGAAAGATGCACCTTTTCCTATCTGCTTCTGATTTTCTGAGATCACACAGGGTGCGAGACAAAGATAATATGCATATCTAAAAGAGTATCAACCCAAAAATAAATAATATAAAACCAAAACAATATTCTGCAAAAATTTAAAAAATGTGTATTCAGGATTTATACCTCGAGATCTGACTGAAATGGTTGTATCTTGGGAAAACATTAACCTTTTTGAGTGAAACGAAAAAGTGTTCCTGACTGAAAAGAGCGCTTCCAACATAATGG
>JASDQU010421226.1:0-10148 GCA_032191745.1 Picea mariana
CTAGGGTCTTAGCCATCCTCCAGGAGAATGGCTCTCGCTGCTGCATGTAAATTTAACAGTTGGACATCTGGTGCAGCCCCACTGATGCTAGATCTATCTATTGGATGCAAAATACGTCCTCTGACTAGTTGTGGAGAGGAATATGGAGGGATCTAGTGCGAGAGTTGAAGTCTCCTATAAGGATAAATTCCCCAACCACTGAGTATTGGGTAATATTGGCATACAGATCTATAAAGGGGTCCCCATCAGTCCCATTATGAATAGCATACAATGAAGAAGCTGGAGGGAAGTAACATATTGCAATATAAATGTCCCTGGGGAGAGAGAAAACACCTCTAACCCGGACCCACATAAACCTGGCAAACTCATTCGCGGTCACCAAAGATATTTTGTTCCAGAGAGAGTCCCTAGCGAAACAAGCAACTCCACGTGAACCTGTGGTACCACTTGAGCTCCTCGTATCTTGTCTGTAGGATGAAAACTAATGGTATCCTTTGATGTCCAAGAGAGGCCGAGCAGGGCTCTCATGCATCTCGGTGATGAATAGGATGTCTGATGACCTAAGAGCATCGTATAGTAGACTCAACGATGACCAAAAAGACCCATTGCTTTTCCAACAACTGATGGAAATGCCAGTGTCTCATCGCCTCTCTCAACAGGCCCATCATTTGGAAGCCCCTAATCAGGGTTCCCATCCAAGTGGAAAGGAGTCTCGAATGATTGCTTTGAGCTTCCCGATGACTGCCCATTTCCCTGCTTGGCGTGTCGCTGTAACCAATTACCTGGAGTGTTTGAGCTTCACAACCTGAGTCCTGGTGAGATCTTCATCAAAGAAGATCTTACCAGGAAGACAACAACTTTTGCTTGGCTCTAAGGGCTCGAAGCTGATCGACTGCGGATCTGAATCGGAGAAAGAGAGTGGAGTTGGACCCAAGCCAAGCTCTATCAAGGTCCATGTCATGGAGATCTAGATTATCCTTGAGAAATAAGGTCCCAACCACCATGGGGTCCAATGATGGGAGAAGTAGAGGGAGCCCTTTCACCTTGAGGTTCAATTCTCGTGCTTGCCTAGTTCGTTCCTCTGTGAGTTTAGCCTGTTCCACCTCCTCAACTGCTGCTAAGGGGGGTGGGGGGATTATTATCCCTTCCTCTTACTACCCGTGCCCATGAGTTGATATGTGATTCTGTTTCATGTTTATAGGTAGCCTGCTGAGATTTGATCTTCTCCTGTTTGGTTTGAAGATTGAGTATTTCTGTGTGTAAGGAATCGCTAGGGGGGGTGAAGGGCGTCTTGCTCCTTGTTTTCATTTAACTGTTGCTTTAGTGATATGTTCTCCGATTCAATTCTGGCTACCCTGTTGGTGAGTTCATTGACCACTATCCGTAATGCCAAGTTCGACGATTCCAAGAGTTATAGTATCGTAATTAGCCCCTGAATAAGCTTGTAGCTGCCCCCATCTTTAGATTCTTGTGTAACTGAATTTGGGGAAGGCCAAATGATTTGTAGAGGGGTCATTGAGATAGGTTGTAATGGCGAATCTCCCAAAGGCATTGTTGATTACTTGTAGAACTGTGAGAAACCTCGAACATGACGCGGACAACCAACTGGCCATGGTGAAGCCCTCGAGGACTGGAACCCTCACAGATATGGTCGCGAACCCATAGATCAGTCTGTCACGCAGACGAGATCGGGACAAGCTGGTCACAGACTAACACGATTAGCAACAAGTCAATGCCCTACCAAGACTGTTGCTCATCCGTGGTGTCCGTCATGGTGCCGGGAGCTTGCGTAGGTCGGGTGCTCGAGGACCCGAAATCTTGGCGCAAGTTGTGAACTTGAAATCCTGGTTCCCTGGATTTTGCAATTATGAAGATTCTCGCAATTCTAGGTCGTGAGATGGGATGGGAGAGTTGGTTGCCTTCGACAACGCTGGTGGTGGATGGTAAAAGTTGCAGACGAGAGCTAGGTCGCTGCATAGGCTGCAGATGGGAGAGTTGGTTGCAGGATGGGAGAGCAGGTCGTGGATGGGGGAGCAGTTCGTGGGACGGGACGGGGAGCAGGTCACGATGGGGAGAGATCTATGGATTGTATTTGTATGTATACCACTGTGACAGGTGATTATACTCAACTTCCAAGTGACTTATCCTATGTAATGTCCCCCACCTTCTGATGAGGAGGTTTGAGGAAGACTTAGTGGTCTAGGCATCCTCACTAGGCCATAGTCTCACTCAAAGGGGAAAAGTCAACCAAACTAATGTTATATTTTAAGTTGACTTAGTGAAAAGGTAAAAAGGGTTAAAAGATAACTCAATGAAGGAATAAAGCGTTGGAGGTTGAGTTAGGAGTTAACCCTAGGGGTTAACTTAACTCAACAGGGAAATATAAAAGAAGTATAAAGAGAAGGCTAGGGCGCACCTCTCATTTCATCTTGGATATTTGGTATTTGCTTGTTGATGCTCTTGAGCATACAGTTTTGAGGGTTTTGATATTACAAACCCTAGAGAACAACTCAGTGGTGAAAGATTCCACTCACCTTGTTCTAAGCTTGGTCTCGGGGATGAAATACTCCACCCACACCATTCTACATCCATCATCTATTCAGGAAGATCAGGAGGGCCGTACTAGCTAGGGTTTTCCAACAGGGGCGCACCATTTGTTGAAGAAGAGTTCGATCCAGCCTATTGAGGAAGCTTTGGGAGATTTCAACATTAGTGTTTTGCTTGCAGGCCCTTGCTCATCAGTTTGGAGGCTTCTTTGAGGAGGTATCACGTCCCTATCAATTTCTGCAGGTTGGGACGGTTTTGGGAGATAGAGGACGATTTGGTGATTCAGTGATTTGCAGATCTAGGAGGCTATAGCCTAGATTTGATCTTGAAACTTCTCTCAGGGGTTTGTGACTGCCCGATCTATCATCCTAGAGAGTTTCAGTGGATTAAGAGTACTTATTCAGCTAGGCCGAATTATTGGTCATATTCAGCGTTTCAGGAGGGTTGTACTAGTTTGGGGTTTTTTGTAGGTTGAGGAGGAGGCTTCTGTGTTTGGTCTCCATACTTCAGGAGGAGGCTATGATTGCCCTGATCTATCACTGGGAGGAGTCTAGCAGCATTTGGGAGGTCTTCATCTTCAGGAGGGCCGAACCCGTGGTCTCCCTTGTCTTCAACAGACCGTACCAACAGCTTGAGGGTTACGCTAAACCCTAGTTTTGTATTGGAGCGTTCACCTTCTATTGTAGCCTTTGGGAGGCTTACTTTGTATCTCCGAGAGCGTTTTGTATGCAACTCATATTATTGTCTTGAAGCCATTTGAAGCTATTTCCAGATCTGCTTCTCTATTTGTATTAGGTGCTTGCTTTCTTATAATAAAGTTTAGATCTTGTTTGTGGTTCCTATCTTGTGTCTTATTGAAGATCTTCATATGTTGAAATGCTTCTTGTATAAATTGTGGCTGAATAACTGAATAAACCCTAAGGTCGAAATGTTCATGGCCAACCTGCATACACAACAGTAATCAATCAAATCAGTGGTTAGTTAGTGTTTCCAAGCAAAACAATTGGCTTGGGAACATTACAGTGGTATCATAGCTTTGATCCTCCCAGCCTGTGAGGATTAGCGCATGCAAAGGTACAGTGGTATCTATATGGGCCGAAGCAAGAAGTAGACCAGTGAAACAGAAGCCGAAATGGAGGGTTCAGGTGATGAGCGTGAGCCATAGGGCTCGACTTACTTGGCACGTGAATTCCATCAAACCCTAAACCATATAGAAAGTACCCTGGTCCATCACTTACAGGAGAACTAGGAGGCAAACCGGAAGGGACAAAACGAAATCACTGAGACCTTGAAGAAGGTAGATGGGAATCTGAGGAAGATGGATGAGAACCAGAATAGGATCACCCAGCTATTGATGCAGATGACTCACCAGGGGAAAGACCCTGAGACATATGGAAGCAGGGAGGTTGGTGGATCACATGGTGGAAATAGGTATAATCCAGAAAAGGCTCCCATTTATAGTCCCGATCATATTCCCTATCATCAGTCCGAAGGAAGCCATGGAGGGGGTCCATCACATGGTCAGATGGGTAGTAGGGCTACTCCTAGGCCGTACTTTCCCACGTTCACAGATGAACAGGTACATCATGATCAGGTGGATGATTTTGTTGAGCAGATGGCACAATGTAACAACGAGTACCTTGAATTGGATATGACGATTCAGAGGCAGATGTCCCTAGATCAATACTGTCAACTCAAATTCAGAAACAAGCCCAGGACAAACCACCGGGGTAATTACGAGTTTGAACGTAGAGCAGGGAAGATGGAGATCCCTACTTTGATGGTACGGCCAAGATGACAGCGCAGGCATGGGTTCAGAAGCTGGACACTTATCTACAGCTTAATCCCATGAGGGAGATAGAAGCCATCAAGTTTGCCACTATGTACTTAGATGGCAAAGCTCATGATTGGTGGTATCATGGGCTTACCACACTAGGCCACAATCAGATAGTGATGTATACAGAGTTCACTCAGAGGCTCATTGACAGATTTGATCAGGGGGATCCTGAGTTGCACTTTCGGGAGCTCACACAGCTTAGGCAGACATGAGCAACAGAGGTATACATTGAAGAATTCCAGAGGCTTGCAGTCATGGTGCAGGATATATCACAAACCAAACTCATGATGCTCTTCACTGAAGGGTTGATGGAACCCTTGAAGGGTTGGGTAAAGGCTTTTAAGCCTACCAACCTACAGGATGCCATTTGGAGGACGAGGGACCTAGGGCTAGCTGCCAAGCCGAAGTTTGTGCCTAGACCACCTCTTAACACAGGAGGGAGAGATCTGAGACCTCCAATGAACCAATGAGGACGTGACCCAAGGGGGTTTGACAAGGGCCGTGGTAGAGTGGATGAAAACATCGGAAGGGAACTGAGGAGGAAGCAACTTTGCTTCATTTGCAAATAACCATGGAACCCCTCACACAAATGCATGGGTCGTGGTCAAGTGCACTACATAGAAGTGACTTCAGACAATGTGGAAGAGGAGGATTTTGGCCAAATATAGAACATAGAGGTAGACACCACAGAGGCAGCAGAGGAGGAGCCCACATGTCATGATAGTACGGCTGAGGAGAAAGCCACCTTGGCATCTATTAGCAGAGTGCCCAAATATAACACTTTCAGGATGAGAGGAGTCTTGCAGGGGCAAAAGGTATCGGTATTGATTGATGGGGGAGCTTCTCACAATTTCATTGACTCAACATTGTTGCGGAGGAGGCATATACCCATGGTTGAATTTGAAGGATTCAAGGTGGAAGAACTATGCCTTGTGACAGGTACATCCCAGGTATGAAGCTTACATTGGGTAGGCATGAGCTGATACACGATGTCTATGTAATGGACCTTCCGGATACTAACATAATCCTTGGAGTTTAGTGGCTCAGTACATTGGGGCCTATCACCACCAACTACAAAACCATGGAGATGTCTTTTACAGAGGAGGGTGGACGAAGGGTAGTGCTCCGAGGTATGACAGGTAATTCTACCAAGGTAGTCACGACCAAGAGAATGGAGGCCATCTTCAGGAGAGAGGAGATAGTATATGCAGCTGGATGTAGGATTTCGGCACGTATGGACGAGCAAGGCAAGGTTCACTACACTACAGAAATCCAAGAGATCATTGACAAACACAACAAAGTGTTTGGCCCGATTCCATCAGGGGTGCCACCAGATAGGGGGTTTGAGCACATCATTGAGTTGGAGGCAGGAGCCAAACCAGTCATTACAGGCATTCGAAGAAGTATAAAGACGAGATAAAGAAAGCCATCAAAGAGCTCTTGGACATAGAGCACATCAGGCCGAGCTCTAGCCCTTTTGCTTCTTCAGTGGTGTTGGTCAAGAAAAAAGATGGAACTATGCGCATGTGCATTGACTTCAGGGCATTGAATAAAAAGACAATCAAAAACAGGTATCCTATACCAAGGATTGATGAATTGCTGGACAAACTGCATGGGGTTGTCTACTTCACAAAAATTGACCTATGCTCTGGCTACCATCAAATCAAGATGAGGGAGGAGGACATCCCAAAAACTGCTTTCAGGTGTCATTATGGTCATTATGAGTTCTTGGTAATGCCCTTCGAGTTAACCAATGCCCCAACCACGTTCCAATCTTGTATGAACCATGTCTTCAACAAGCAGTTAAGGAAACACCTTTTGGTATTTTTTGATGATTTGCTCATTATAGTAGGACGTGGGAGGAACACCTTCAGCATGTGGGTCAAATTTTATCTATCATGGAGAAGTAGTCAATATATGCTAAAGAGTCTAAATGTGAGTTTGGAATGACGGAGGTTCTTTACTTGGGACACATCATCGGAGCAAAGGGGGTACAGGTACATCAGGAGAAAATTAAAGCCATTATGGAGTGGCCTACTCCTAAGACACTCACATAATTAAGGGGATTTCTAGGCATGTGCACTTATTACAGGAAATTTGTCAAAGGGCTCTCTCAGCTTTGTGCACCCTTGACCGATTTGACTAATAAGGGAGCCTTCAAATGGAGTGAGGAGGCTCAATTTACCTTTGACAAGATGAAAAAGGTGATGAGCACGTGCCCAGTCTTAGCCCTACCAGATTTCGGCCAGCCTTTTACCTTGGATTGTGATGCCTCAGGAGAAGGCATAGGGGCCGTACTAATGCAAAACATGCACCCTCTTGCCTATGAGAGCCGAAAACTCAGGGGACCTGAGCTACTTTACAACATTTATGACAAAGAAATGCTGGCTATCATGCACGCTCTGGCCAAATTTAGGCAATACCTAGTAGGTGCACGGTTTGTGGTCAAATCAGATCATAACAGTCTTAAGTACCTATTGGAGCAGAAGGACTTAAACGAAAGACAACATAAATGGGTGAGCAGAATACAGGCCTATGACTTTGACATTGAATTTGTCAAAGGGAAGAACAACGCGGTGGCTGATGCATTGTCCAGGAGACCATCCATTTATTCCATGACAAATGTGATTGTTGATTGGAAGGACCACTTGGTGGTAGAGTATGCAAAGGATCAGTTCGCTTTTCAGTTAATGGACGGGCAAGTACAGGACGATAACTTTAGGATTGTTGATGGCCTCATCTATTACAAGGGCCGAATCTTTTTGGTTCCTGGATTGGCCTGTTGCCGTCCTTATACACACTTGCAAACGTGAGCTAAGTCCGACTCACTTAGTGTGTCCTTGGAGGTACAATGCCTAGGTTCACAGCCCACGTTGTCACTTTGATCGGAACCTCTTCCGTCTAGGCTTACTCCTAGGGAAGCCAAAGGGGGTAGACCTTAGTTACTAGATGTGTTAAAGTTAAGTTCTAAGAGTTAGTTTTAATTTCTTAAGGTTAGAGGGGATCTATCCTATGATGCACAAGCAACAAATGCAGGATGCAAGGGTTAGTATGTAAGTCAAGCTTTTTCCGTAGGTCAACTAAGACTAGTGCCTAAAGATTGGGCAAAGGGTCAACTATGTTAAGGGGTGTTTCGTTACGTAGATTACAATATGTTTACAAGATTACAAAAAAATAGATTGAACCAAAAAATATTAGATACAGTTATTCACAGAAAAATGCTAAGATACAAATGATACAAGAGCAAGCTAACCACGTTTTAACTTTAAGTGTGCAGGGTATCAAAGGATTAAAGCATCATTATCATCAAGGCATCAAAATCATCATCATCAATACGTCAAAAGAAGATTTATAAATTTAACCACAAGTATCAGAGATGAAGATCCACCACTCTTAAATATTAAACCCACAAGTAATTTAAATGAATTAAGTCCCAGGTTAAGTTGTTAAGCTTTCTTAAGGTTTTCAAATTTTATTAAGCTTTCACCAAAGCCTCCTCCTCCTATTGCCAAATAACTGCTGGATCCTCAATAAGTGTTGCCACCCTAGCTTCACAGGTCAGCCCAAAACAAGAGTACTTCCCGGAGAAGACACATCCTGTGTGCCGTGAGACAGTCCCCTGCCTACACCCTCCGTTGTTTTCCTCAAGCCCCGTTTTAGATGGTGAAGGTGGTGGTCTAAGGTACCCTAAAGAGTCTATTAAGTTTATATATTAGTTAGGTAGACTTTTAGGAGTGTTTTAAAGATTATATGACACTTTTTAAAGGTGATTTAGTGACTTGGCCGAAACTCAATTTGGCCTTAAAGATGTGTTGTTTAAGTTACAAGATCAAGAGCATTAACACATGTATATGTCACTAAAATGCACAATATAGATAGCTTGAAATAAATAACAAAAGGCAAGAACAACTTGCCAACCAATAGAGATGTGCAATCACACTTATGTTAAGTTTTAAAGCAAAAAACACCAAGTGTGAGAGAGAAGAAAATTTAAGTGTGCCTACTTATCAACTTATGAAAAAGTTACTTTATATATGGCATCAAGAAAGATCTAAGCATTAAACAAAGACACCACTTACTTAGTTAAGCATTTAGATTGTAAATCTAAGCATGAGAGATAAAAATAAATATTTGTAGAACTAAGCATGCATGAGATCTCAATAAGTTGATTTAAGTGCCCAATAAGCTTAAGCTAGAGAATTACTTAGTGTATTAGATCTAGATTTAGGATATTAAAACACTTAAGCATTTAGATCTTAAATCACAAACCAAAAACCCTAACCTAACCTTTTGGGGTATTTCTCTCCCAAATAGGTAGGCAATTAACTTTAGCTTGCTTAATTAGAAATTATTTAGGAAATGAACAAGCAAGCAAGCAAGGAAAGCCAAGAAGCAAGCAAAGGGAGAAAGAAAAACAAGCAAACCAAAAGACAAGCAAGCAAAACCCTACCCCACGTCCTAGGGTCTGGGAGATACCCTTTATCTCACAAACCCTCATGTCCTAGCAAGAGAAAGGCAAAATGAAGGACAAAAATCAAGATCTAAACTAAAACCCTAACTACCCAAGGTTCACACTTGGGAGGGGGCCGTACCCTCTTTCCTCCCACAAATGTGAGCCACTACAAGCAAGCAAAAGAAAGGGAAAAAGGTACAAGAAAGCCTAGAAATTGACAAAGGAGGTTGAGAAATCGCTACCAATCCCTTTGGGGGTCTTTGAGTGTTGTGTGGATGCCTTTGGGTAGCCAAAACCCCTCTCAACCAGATTTGAACCTGCAAAAACCAGCAAGCTATGCTTGCTAGAAATGTCACACACAACTCTACAATTGAAGAACAACTTTTGCTTTTTTAGGGCAAAAATTTTTCTTAAGAAAAATTTGAAAATTTTGATATAAAATGACATATCTTACTAGATTATGCTAGCTGAAATATATGTGAATGAACAACAATATAGAAGAAGAGTAAAGGGTTAGAAAAACATGGAGTATAGATGTGTCTCAAGAGATCCTTCTTGCTTGTGGTGTTCCCAATGAAACCCTTGAAGAAAAACCTACAAAAACTTGAAAGATGATGTGCATACAAGAGATAATATATTGAATATGTTAACAAGACGACACTTCAATCCTTTCTAACATATCAAGATATATAGATCTACAAGAACATGCATTGATAAATCTACCCAAGTAACACTTTACCTAAGATCCAATGTGTACAATCATCAAACAAATCGATACAAGTTTACCTCATGTGCATACGAAGAACAAGAACATGCATTGCTCCTCTAGTTATCCTCCAAAGCTTCTCCTTTATTATTACTCAAGAAAATAGATCTTGGAGAGAAAATACTCCAAAACCCTAAGAGCATAGAATGGAAATGATGGAACAATAGAGAGAGAGAGGGTGGAAAATCAAGTAGCATAACAATAGTTCAAGATATGGTGAGGGAGTGAGGAGAGGGATCTATTTATACTTGGAGAGGCAAACCTACCTCTCTTGGATCTATGCCAAGTGTCCACCACCAAGCATAAGAGTAGATCTCTAGGCTAGGGCGAACCATCTAGGGTTTAGAAAGGTGTGGGGGGTGTTGGGATTACACAAAGGTAAGTGGGAGGCTATGGGATTCGTGCTAGGGGAGTGGAAGGAATTAAAATAATTTTTAAAAATTATTTCTAGATTTTTCCAAGTGGAGGGGGGCGTAACTCCTCTTGGAGGGCGCAACTTTCTTGGGATGAGGCAAGAAAGGGAGTGTTGGGATGAGGGAAAAGGT
>JASDQU010421227.1:0-10148 GCA_032191745.1 Picea mariana
AATAACCCTAGAAGCCTTGTCGGCTCAAGAAGATAATTTATATTAGGTTATTAGCCTCCAAGAGAAGAAGTCAACCAGAATTAATAATAATATACTGAACAGATACATATCCATAAGGAGAAGTCAACCCCAACAAAACTGGAAGAACCACTATAAATATAGGGTGCTAGTTCTCATTTTGACACATCATTGCAGTTTCCCAGTTTGGTGTGCACTGCAGTTGTAGTCTTGTGCGCATGTTTGGAGGAGAGTTGTTGGTGTAGTTGCAGCAGCAACAAGTTTTCAGTATTGACCTAAATATCTCTTGGCTAGGGTTTGGACTATCTGATCATCCTTTTGTGATGCGCTATCCTTAAGGAATGATGCACTACCCTTTGTTTGGCTATCTAGCCTAGGGTTTGCTTCCGAAGTAATTCTCAGTCAAGGTTAAGGTGCTCAGAGCGAGGCTTCGGCCTATGTTTGGGTGACGAAGGTATTGTCAATGGTAAAACGAGCACACCATCTTCTATATTCTAACACTCTCATGTCGTTGGATGTTCTTCTTAGAGAGGTACATGAAAAAACTGAAGGGGTTTGTTCGACAAAGGGAAAAACTGGAGGGATCTATGGCAGAGGGGTACATAGTATACGAGTCATTTTATTATGACAGTGAGTACATCAAGAAAATTGATGACACATAAGCGAAAATCATTTTGGACGACCATCAAGATGAGGAAAAAAGGGAAGGGGAACTACTCCAAACGAATGAAAAAAGGAACTTAATAAAGAGTGAGTTATATTTTCTCAATTTAGTATAGAGAAATTGTTTACATTGAAGCTGATAATATATATTTCATCCCATGCTATTTGTTTTGAATTCTTTTATTAATTTTGATGCCATTAATAAATTTGTTCTTTAAGTTGATAATATATATTTGATCTCATGCTATTCATTTTAAATTTTTGTATACATCAATGAATTTTTAAATGGATGTTGTCAATAAATTCGTTCTTTACAATGCAGAGGAAACATGACCATGGGTCGCCTTGTATGAAGAGAAAAGAAGGAAATGGGACAGTGATAGGAAATCATTTAGACAGTTGAATGGTAGAAGCATGCCTTATCTTAATCATTTAAAACAAAATATGCAAAAAATATTCCCCAACTGTTGGGTGGCTGACCAGATACAAAAGAAATATGCAGTGTTCAGTCGTAACCCACGTGGAGAAGATATGGATGCACTAAACATAGGGATCAGGTGCAACAACTCTGTAATAACCTCTCTAAGTACCACATTCTATTTATAATATTGCACATTTGAATTGTAACATGTATTATGTTTTTGTTAATGCTTCGATTATTAGACATATGACATTGCCCTTTATTCGCATTTTTACAGGTGCATTTATTCCCATCTATGTGGGCATATGGACATCATTTTTTCACTAAGTATGCTGATGAAGGCCACATGACAAAATATTTTGGAGTGGAGGTCAAATTTGACCAATCTAGTCATGCTAGCCACTGTGATGAAAACCTTATAGAGGGGAAGTTAGGTTACATTGGAAAGATACAAGAGATCATGCAAGTGGACCTCTGATCATCTCAATGTGTTATTTTTTGTTGCAAGTGGTGGGATACCTTCGACCAAAGAAATGTAAAGGAATATTGTGATAGTGGGCTAATATGTATTAACTCTAAAAAAATGTGGGTTGAAAGTAAGGAGCCTTATGTTTTCCCAAAACATTGCAACCAAGTTTTTTTTCACCCATATGTGTTGGATGGGGATTGGTGGTTTGTACTGAGACATGATATGATATCTAAACATCTTTTTAAGAACAAAAATGTTATAATGCCAAGTGAGGAAGATAATCAGAGTGATGGAAACAAAGATTGATTTCATGTAAATAATTTGTTTGTACATTTATATTGTGGATGTGTCATTTTATTATGGGTATATGTAATGGACAATTATGTTTTTTTTTTCCTTTATTTTATAATTATGTTGGATATGAAAAGTTAACTACCATTTACAAACACCATATTGAAAATACATTAAATAGATGACAAGCATAAGATTTGGTTTTGATAAATTTTCATTGTCATATATATATTGTTTATTATAGCAAATTTATGTTGTATTGTATTAAAATATGTTTATGTTAACCTTTGAATTACTAAGCATTAATTGAGATATCACAAATTTGGTGGCGTACAATAGTAAAGATTTATTTTAAATTACATTTTATTTAACGAAAATGAATATATTAAAAAATATTCAAACCTCAAAATTGTTATTGTTTGAGAAAATCAAAATTCAAAAAAATATATACTTATTTTGATGGAAATTCTAAGAACAATTCCAACAAAATAACTCTGTGCAACATTTACAATACTTGTGGTGTACTTGGAATTACCAAATTTGATGGAATTCCCCACCTTAACTAGTGCAACTATCATGGCCTTCACCTATTCCACTCCATCCTTTAGTTTTATAATCATATAAAATTATATTAATAATTATGTTTGCATTCTCCTTGAAATAAGTGTCAATATAGGAAGGACATGGAAGTTCTAAAAGAGTCTTTTTCTAGAGCATAGTCAGAATTAAGGAAAATTTTAATGATCCATACTTATATAAAAGTATAGAATCCTTTGTCAATTTTACAATCAGTATAAATGTCAATTAGTACCACTACTAGCTAGGTCCACCACCAGAGCCAGGTGCATCAATGTCTCTTCTACCAAAGGTAGAGCCTCTATCAAGAACAACTATCTCAAAAACAAATGTCGGCATAAGTACACTATCAAGTGTATCTATATCAATATCATGAAGATGTACATCACAATACCCGATGTGATCATAGTGTCCAAAGCATCAAAATCTTGTGACACATGTGGAGGAAGAGGAGGATGAGGGGGAGGGGAAGGCGGAGGATTGAATTTGGATACAAGTTCAAACACATGTGGAGGGGAAACATGAGGAGGAGGAGGAGGAGGATCAGACGTGGATACAGGTTCAGATACATTGGAGGGGAAACATGAGGAGGAGGAGGAGGAGGATCATACATGGATGGAGGATTGGTAGACATTGTAGCCGATGCATGTGGAGGAGAAGCATGAGGAGGAGGAGGACCATGTGGTGTAGTAGAGGATGTGAATGGCTCTGTTGATGAGATAGATGTAGTGGGATATTTTGAATTTTTTACTTATACAACTAGAAGTTATGGTTCTTCTTTATTATTATAATCATTTATCACATTAGCTGCATAAATAAGATCATTGAAAGAGGGGAAATCACATAAAAAATAGAGACACACAGATTATCCTAGGAAACCCTCATGGGGGGGAAAAACTAGCTAAACTTCCTCAATACAGATAAACCAAAGACCGAACAAAATATCCTCCTCTACTCCTTCAATAAGAAGAGTAGCACATGACTTGACCAATAAATACCAAGAGATAGACCAAAACCCTCCTTGACGTTACCCCCAGTTGCAGTAGTTTCTCCTCCAAGACTTGCGCACTCCAGAGCTGGATGTTGTGTGTATGCAAATGATTCAATGGCCTCTCTTATAAATAGTGGTCTGGCTATCCTATAATTAGGTCTGGGCCGACCTATCACTTCACCCTCTTAATTTACATTTTAACTATCAAGGCACAAAAGGGACGACTTTTACAAAGGAAAAATAGGGCTTAATTAATAAACATAATATAATAATATTGTTCAACATTCCTTATTAGGTAGAATATTCTTCTAAGTTACAATATTTCAACACTTCCCATTAACAAGAAGGGTATTCTACTGACAACATAAATAACAACTAACTGGACTCAATACATCATCAAGAGGAGGAGACATCGTCATAAGCATCAGGAACATTGTTGGCCATATCTATAGGTCATCGAAAGTTTTTCTCATCATCAACATTAGTAGAAATTGAACATCGTCATCATCTGTAGCGTGGAGCTGGAGTATCATCATCATCATCAACATGAAGCTGGAAAATCAACATCAACAACACGAAGCTACAATAACATCATCATCATCATCAACATGAAGCTGGAACATCAACATCATCAACAACATGAAGCTGTAACATGAACATCAACAACACTAAGATGGAACATCAACATCTATATATGGAAACATAATGAGGCAGGTGCATCAACAACAACATATGTGGTACTCTGAAAGACCATCCTTATTGTACCTTCATGATCTTCCCAAGAATCATAAGATTCCCTGGGATATAAAATCCTAACAAGCTACCACGTGGTACTCTGACAAACCATCCTTATCGGACCTTCAGGATATGCCTAGGAATCATAATATTCCATAGCATATAAAATCCTAACTGGTCTACCACTATTTACCACAACTAGAATATATATGCACATGTACTATGACGGACCATCCTTGATAGACCTTTAGGATCTGTCCAGGGATGATCAGTCCCCTAGGATATAAAATCCTAACTGAGATACCTGTTGTTGGTCAGGATACCATAATATCATCAACATCGCTCCCTCTTTCAAGGGAGGTCCTTTTAGACTACACCAAGCTTGTCTCAGAAGTACTCAAACTTCACTCGAGAGAGAGGCTTAGTCAACACATCTGCAACCTTCTCATATGTGCCAACATATTGGAGCTTTATAGTTCCCTTCTACACCATGTCACAAATGTAGTGATATCAAATCTCTATGTGCTTCGTCTTATCATGGAACACTGGGTTCTCTGTCATCTTTATGAAACTCTTTTTATCACATAGAATCATGGTAGATTCCATCTCCAGATCGAACAGACCCGTCAACAACTTCCAAAGCCATATGGCTTCACAACTGGAAAAACTTGCATCAATGTACTCTTCTTCTTTCGTGCTGAGAGAAATACTGCAATGCTCCCTGATTTTCCATGAAGTCATGGCTGACCCCAAAATGAAACAACACCTTGAAGTGCTCTTCTGTCTGAAGCACTTCCAACCCAATTTGAATCAGTATAACCATACATTCTGAAGTCATTATCTCTAGTATAACAGAGACCATAATCCAACGTACCCTTAAGATATCTCATCATATGATTTGTAGCTGCAAGGTGAACATGTTTGGGCTCCACCAGATACTGACTCAAGGTGTTCACAAAAAAGCATATATTTGGCCTGGTATTCGTTAGATACAGCAACGAACCAATATTTTGTCTATATAGAGTAACATCAACTAATTTTGACAAAGTATCAGCCAATAACTTCATATTCATATCCATAGGATTGAACATGGATCTACAGTCCATCATATCAAATCTCTTCGGAATTTACACAACATACTTTCCTTGATTAAGGAATATAACTTATGGGATCTGCCATACTTCAATACCTAAGAAATAGTGCATCGTGCCTAGGTCCTCATTTCAAATTCAGTGGCAAGCTTATTCTTACAATCTGTGATGATATATTCTTCATCTCTCAAGAATAATTCATCCACATATAGCAACAATATAACTGGTCCATCATTCTTAATATTGAAGTAAAGGTTGGGATCAACTTTACTCTTGGTAAATCCTAATCTCATCGGAAAACTATCAATCATGTCATACCAATATCTTGTAGCTTAATTCAACTTGCAAACATAATTCTTCCTATCATGTACCTCTAAACCAAATTTTCACATCACATTGTACTAATATGGTACACTTTCTCAGTTGCAACTCAATCTGCATAATCATGTGGTGGTTCTATGTGATTTCTGCAAAGCGCTATTTGTCTCACTACCTAAGAGTATGTCCTCTACTCTCTCTAAAATTGTTCCTCTAGAACTGGGACTCTGCACCTACAGCTACTCTGAAGCTGAGAATGATTGCTCCATTCTCACTGTAGTTTCTAACTCTGAGAGTAACTCCTATACTCTATCAAAACAATAACTTTATCTGAAACTGAGAGTGGATCAATGGCTGACACTGAGGGTAGCTTATCCTCTTTCTCTGGAGGTAACTCAATCTTCTATTGTAGTCATGTCTCCATGGCCAAACTAATGTATTGCACCAATTGGAACTGGAGATAACTCAATCTCAAATACAGGGATTCTCATACCTGCTACCTCTGAATCTCATATTGTGTCAGCTTCTTTTAATGAATCATGTTTTTTCTATATATACTTTTTTTTATTACTGAAGTAATTTTCTCTCCATAGTCTTCTCCCTCTTGCTGGGAGAATCCTCTGGACACAAATCAGACTTTGTACATATCTATATTGTTATCTACAACATGATTTATCTTTTAGATCAATCTTGGAAGTCACCACTGAATTCCCTTCTGGTCTTAAGGAAAAATTCATATCTCGATCCTTCTGATTGGCTTCCTCCTCTGTCATTGAAACAAGGGAATCTTCTTAGGGGATTTCATGTCTCCTAGAGGTCTATGAAGCTATGATATAGTCTTATCAACTCATGGAATTTTTCTGTCAATCGTGGAAGATATCTATTTTTCCCATATGATCCTTTCTGAGATCAAGCTTACTTTGAGTCTTGATTTCTTCTGAGTCTAAAAAAACTTCATAGTATTTTTAGGATATACTTGGTGTTGAATACCAAGTCTTAATATGAAAAGTTGAGTCATACTTCAAACGAATTATTCTTCCTATCAAGGTGGCTTCATTATCCATTGACCAAATCTATTGTGAGGTCTATTCTAATGTTCAGTCATATTTGGAGACTTATTCTCCTTACAATCGATCTCCATATGAGATACTTTGTCTGTCTGTCGTAGAATATATCTCTTTTTCCCATCTAATCCTTTATGATATCAAGCTTACTTTGAGTCTTGATTTCTTCTGAGTCTACAAAAACTTCATAGTCTCTTCAGGATATACTTGGTGTTGAATACCAAGTCTTAATATGAAAAGTTGAGTCAGACTTCAAACGAATTATGCTTCCTATCAAGGTGGATTCATTATCCATTAACCAAGTCTAATGTGAGTTCTATTCTAATGTTCAGTCATCTTTGGAGCCTTCTTCTCCTTACAATAAATCTCCATATGAGATACTTTCTATCTCAAAAGTAGTTTCTTCTTCATATTCTTTGGTACATGGATGTATGCGGTCATGTATACAACTTGGATAGTCTTCTCCATGTCTCATATAATATGTTGCCTCCTGCAACCGTCACTATAGCTTCCTCGGGGTTATCACCTGTGACCTACCTGGAACAAGAACAACAAGGGAGAAATAATAGACAAGAATAATACTCTTTATAATAATAATAAAACAATAGCAAGAATAATCGTCACAGTAGCTCCTTAAGAGCTATCACTTGTGACCAACTTGAAACAAGGGTAAAAAGTAAGAAATACAATAATAAGGAATGAGAGAAACACTCTTCTAGTGTTGTGATCAATCATTCCTCCATGGTAACTTGGAAACAAAACAAGAAGTTTCTCCTAGAGGAGATGTTAGTTATATCTAGTAAATGTTTATAGTAATCATTTATCTCAATAGTGCTCACATGCTACCAAGTATTCAATAATAAAAATTTCCAAAGATTGCTATCACAACTATAGTGTTTAGCAGTTATCAAACTTGATATGTATAAATTTGAATCTTATCAATTTAATCAATTAAACCAGGAACCTGGAGTCTTGTCCTCAAGGATGACTGTGTTTCATTTCTTCCTAGTCTCCTTCACTCAAGATGACAAGTACTTTATTCAACCTGTCCTCCATACTAAGACAATATGCTATCTTGACATAAATCAGAGTTAGTGATTAAACTCTATAATATCAACTTTAATCAATATAATACTTTGAATTTAATTTTGACCAATGGTTAGTATGATAACTTTAACAAATCAAAATGCAACCTGGATATTCATAAGATTACAATAATTCCATAACAAGTAGAGGCATATCAAAGTAATCAAACTTGGGGTGCATGGTTCCTCTGAATGTGTTGGATCTGAGATCCCTCTGGATATAAGATCCCTTTGTATCTACGATTGTTGTTTAGAAAAAATATCCTTTCACCTGCAAATACCCTTTAAAATAATGATACAATTTAAACATATGTAAGTACATACCTCTGACAAGATTGGCAAGTAGTGGCACCATCCGGCAACAATGGAAAGCAATAAAGAACCTTTAAAACTTCAAAGGTGCTTCAACTTGTAACTTAAATTTAGCTGGATATTTTCTAGGGTAAGGCGCACTAGGACAATAAAAATCAGTCCCAAAACTTCACACAAAATTTCACTGCAAATGGTACTGCAGCTGGTGTTGTCACTTTAATTGGTGTTGCAACTAGTATGATGGGGTTGGAACGAAGGAACTGGCACTACAAATGACACTTCAACTGCAACTGCAACTGCAATCGGTACAACAACTGCAACTGCAACCTAGGGTTAATGAGGAAACCCTAATTCCTCAAACTTTGAATTTCAGAATTCTGATTCAGGGGCTAGATGCACCCTCCTAGGGAGAGCTCCTAGATGTTCTTGATTTCACCAATGTTCTCCAACAAAGGTAAAAAATTCACTCTTAGGGTTTATGCAAAAACCCTAATTTTGCAGCAGCTGCAACATTGAAAACTGAATCTGGGAGAGGGTACGCTGAGGCTAGATACTTATTTATAAACTATGAATTGGTCTCCTTCAGGCCTACTCTGATACCATGTTGAATTTTTTACTTATACAACTAGCAGATACGATTATTCTTTATTATTATAATCATTTAGCACATTAGTTGCATAAATAAGATCATTTAAAGAGAGGAAATCACAGAAACAATAGAGACACGCATATTATCTTGGGAAACCCTCACGGGGGAGAAAACCCAGCAAAAACTTCCTCAATATAGATAAACCAAATATCGAACAAAAGATCCTCCTCTACTCCTTCACTAGGAATATTAGCGCACCACTTGACCAATAACTACCAAGAGATAGACCAAAACCCTCCTTGGCGTCACCCCCAGTTGTAGTAGTTTCTCCTCCAAGACTTGTGCACTGCAGAGCTGGATGTTGTGTGTATACAAATGAGGCGTTGGCCTCTCTTATAAATAGTGGTATGTCTAGCCTATAATTAGGCCTGGGACGACATGTCACTTTACCCTCTTAATTTACATTTTAACTGTCAAGGCACAAAAGGGCCAACTTTTATAAAGGCACAATAGGGCCTAATTAATAAACACAATATAATAATATTATTCAGCATTCCTTATTAGGTAGAATATTCTTCGAAGTTACAATATTTCAACAGGATAATGAGCACCAACCCTTAATGTATCTATGAGGTTGAAGACACCAACAATATGACAAATCCACATCATCATGTCATGAGGAAAACACCTCCATGTAGTAGAGATCACTTCTACATATAATATGTTGCTAGGTGGTACATGTACCACTCCGCAATGAGTCTTGACACGACATAGATCATTTGCCACCTCTAGCTAGACTCTTGTATCTGACTTGTGTGGCATGTGGGGTCTCTGTACTACTGGAGGATGCTCCTCTTCCTCCTCCATCACCTCATCCTCATGTTGGGGAGGCACATACCCAACATATGTGCCAATATATGAAAAACAATAGATAATAATTATAAGATAATTGAAACAAAATGATACAATAAATTTCATGTGCATTAACTAAGATATAAAAATATGCAAATAGATTGTTCAAAACATAATGATAATATTACCTCTATCATCTGGTGGCTCCTCTATTGTAAATTGGATGTTTGGACATCCTCTCCAATCCATCCCCACGTATCATTACTCTACAATATTAAGGATAGGATCATCCTTGCTAGAAAATAAATCAAATACCTCCCTACCCACCAGAGTAATGGAAAAATCAGACTAGCCCCTCTTGGGAATCAACTACCCCCACAAGTGCATACGTGCATCAAATATAGGCCTAGAAAGAAAGTGATGTACCTGTTATCCCCGATTTCTAGGGATAACTAGGAGATCATGTCTCGAGGCCCACAGGTCCTAGACATGGAGTACAGAGAGCAGGATTGACTTAAGCATGGCCCTGGAGGGTCCATCTTTTTTCTTCTTCCTCAGACTTGTCCTATCAGCAGTAGCAGCATCCATCACCTTCGGCTTGGACTTGAATCAGAGAAGACACTTGCTCCATGAGGTAATTGGTCCAGGTATCATGGTATGTGTCATGTTTGAT
>JASDQU010421230.1:0-10195 GCA_032191745.1 Picea mariana
TGAGGCATGGGATATAGTTGAGTTTCCAACTGGAATAAAATCTATTGGTAGCAAATGGTTGTTTAAGAAGAAGTTTAATGTAGAAGGAAAAGTGGATAAATACAAAGCTCGGCTAGTAGCAAAAGGTTATTCCCAGGTAGAGGGAATTGGCTTTGGTGAGATTTTTTCTCTTGTTACCAAGTTAACTTCTATTAGACTTATTTGATCTATTATTGTTGATTTTGATATTGAAGTGGAATGGATGGATGTGAAGACATCATTCCACATGGGGATCTGGAAGAAGAAATATACATGAAGTAGCCAGAAGGATTTGTAGTGAAGGGAAAGAAAGAGCTAGCATGTAAGCTAAATAAGTCACTATATGGTCTGAAGCAATCACCTAGGATTTGGTACCAAACGTTTGACACATACATCCTTGGATTGGGATTTGTGAGAAGCAAGTTTGATCACTGTGTATATTCCAAGCAGGTTGGTAATCACTTCATTTATGTAGTGTTGTATGTTGATGACATGTTGCTAGTAGGAAATAACATGGATATTATCAAGGAGGTAAAATCATAGCTATCCTCCAAATTTGAAATGAAGGATCTGAATGTTGCTAACTTCATTCTGGGAATGGAGATTAAAAGAGATCATGCAAATAGGAAACTCTGGTTGAATCAGAGAAAATTTGTTGAGACGATATTGCAGAGGTTTAATATACATGGAAGTAAATCGATCAAGGTTCCTATTCCTATGAGTGTAAAGTTATATGCAGATTAGTGTCCCAAGACACATGAAGAATAAGAGGACATGTCCCATGTTTTGTATGCCAGTGTAGTTGGTAGTTTGATGTATGAAATGGTCTGTACTAGACCGGACATTGCACATGTAGTGGGATTTTTAAGCAGGTATATGTCAAAACTAGGGAAGGAGCATTGGACAACAGTAAAGAGGGTCTTCAAGTATTTGCATGGCACTACCAATTATGGATTGTGCTACCAAGGAAGACTAGGATTGGATAGAGTGGTGGACATACATTGATTTTTTGATGCAGACTGGGCTGGCGATCTACATCGAAGAAGATCCACAAGTGGGTATGTGTTTAACCTATTTGGAGGAGAAATCAATTGGATGAGCAAAAGATAGGCTGCAGTGGCACTCTCAACTATAGAAGTTGAATACATGGAAGCCACTCATGCAAGCAAGGAAGCAGTATGGTTATAGAGACCGTGTTCAAGTATTGGGTTGGTATAAAAATCAGTGAGGTTAGAATGTGATCGTCAGAGTGCAATCTTCCTGGAAAAGAACCTTGCTTATCATTCGAAGACAAAGCATATTGATGTTCAGTATCACTTTATGAGAGACATGGTTGAAGAAAAGAAGGTGTTGTTGGAAAAGGTTGATAGTTTGAAGAATGTTGCAGATTCATTGACAAAGTCTGTGAGCACAGAAAAGTTTTCTTGGTTTAGATTAACAATGGGCATCGCTTCCCTAGATTGTTGACTATGTAATCCTGTGAACCCCTATATGCAAAGAAAACAACAAGTGAGAGAATGTTGGGTATGTGTTATATTCCTTGCATGTGTTTTTGTGAGCACGTTAGATTCGACATTTGCGTATGACGATCCTAACTTCCTGGGGAGTCCCAGAGGGGGCTAGTTTTGGCTCCCCCTGGTTACGCACAGTGTTCAGCTCTGGGAAGTGCCCCAAATTTTTTTGAGGGGCAGGTTTTTCTATTTTAACAGATTTTGCTATTTTTAGCGATTTTCCAAATTAATCCCGAATTAAGGGATTGGGGTTTTGGTAGCTATGGAATACTTAAAATATTGTATACATTGTATGGTGAATGTTGAAATTAATACAATGAAGAGTTGAAAGGTCTGGCAACAAGGAAGGCTAGTTTTGTCCTGGTTAAGGGTTTCCAGCATAAATCTCTGTGTAGTATGTTTATGAGCCATTGATTAATTTATGTTTTTCTTAAGAATCTATATGCATTGCTTTACTTCACAGGTTTAAAACATACAATTAATACCTCAATTACATAAAGAAAAAAAAAGTAATATATATAGTTGAGTTGATCATACAACTTGGATACAGTAGTGTATCATCATTATAAAATAGTGTAATATATAAAGCAATCAAGACACTAATCACCAAATGTAATTATTTTTATATCTATGCTCCAACTAAATAGTAATTATCGATATGTATTTTGGCCATATAAGTAAAGGGTTTCCAAGGATTTCCATAGAACAATCAAATATTATATTATTAGGAATATTGTACTTGCAAATATTTCTGGTGTATTTTGTAATGTCCCCAACTAGGTTGGGTGGGAATATTATGTTTTCTATCCAAAAAAAATTGTTTCTCCTTGTGTAAATATGTCAAACACTTTGTATTGATGTTGATGTTAACTTCTTATAATAGTTTTCTCGTATAAGAATATTGATAAGCACATTGTATGCATCCATTAGATAGAAAATAGAGTAGATAACCATGGCATATTATTATGGATGGAAACCCCAAATTACAACAATACAATGATATCTAATGGTTGTAATAACATATGTAAAATACTCTTGAACACACAATTCTAATGGTTGCAAGGAAGCTGCACAAATCTACTAACAAAAACAATATAAGTGAAACATGGAATGATGTCAATCTATCATGCTCGTTGAGACACTTTTCTCAAGTAATGTCTGCTCATCTAGTGGCCTTTCAATCCCTTCTGTAACCCTCATGAACCTGATCCAAACGGCTTATTGTGACCCCTATCGCAGATTTTCTTGCAGGACGATTGTTGGACGTCTAGCGGGGACTCGTGGGACGCCTTTATCTAGATGGATATTGATGGCCACCCACCTATTCCAACTGGCTCCTCGTGTCCATTTTTTATTTAGCACATCTTTTTGTACTTATTTATAATTGTGATTTCTACACTTCTTGGGCTATTTGAAGACTCACACATTCTCCAGGTGGATACAGGTGGCCTCTCGCCTAATCCAACTAGCTTATTTTATATGTTTTCATGTCATCACATCTTGTTGTACTTCCAGGGTTGTTTTGGGGCCCTAAAATTTGTTTGTTTTACTCTCCACAGTCAGACTGTAGACGGAGTCAAAGTCTGATGATGAAATGTGTAGTTCTTTGAAAGACCTTTCCAATGGGCTATCACGCGCCTAAAATAGAAGTCGTATGCAAAATTTATGACCCTAGGAAGTTGAGGTACCAAATTACACCAACTTACCCATAGGGCCCACAAGACTTTTGGCGTTTCACCTTCTAGGGTTTGGTTTTGGGATTTCTAGGGTTTTGGCATTCATGAGTAATATGAAAAGGGCCTTTGGAAGCTCATTATAATCCATTCTTCTCAGACGGATGTGTGTAGCAACCACATCTCTTCTCAAATATAGATACCACCATTCGAGCAAGTTTTAGTTCTGTAGTTTTACAGTTTCAGCCTATTTATTATTTAATAGAAGATATTGTTCACTGGATATTTGTGTTATTATTCCTATCTCTGTGTTTATGATATTCAATCTATTAATTAGTTCATTCTGCTCCTAAATCCATATCAGTGGTATCAGAGTGGTCTGCTCTTCATTTATTATTCTTTGTGCACGTCCCCGACAAGGTCTGGGTACAAGAAGTTGGGACTTGAACCAATCGATCCATTACCATATCGGTCGCGCTGAGCCTGACAACAACCCATGGGAGATGAAAATAAATATGATGGAGAAGGAGATCCTATTAAAATGTTGCTCGAGGAATCTCTCGCGCGACAAAGTAACGAAATGATGGATAACTTCATGCATATCCTTTGACGGTTTCCCACGGGAGAAGCATCTTCATCAAGCGGTCATGCAACACCCTTGAAGGTACATGTAAATTTTGATATTCCATTATTTGAAGGACTGATAGATGCGGATGTTGTAGATAAATGGTTGAATCTGCTCAAAGGATATTTTTTGGTCCACAATTTTTTCGATAGGGAAAATATCACTTTTGAACTCCTCAAGTCCATTCCCCATGTTAAAGACTAGTGGGATACTTACTCTGAGCAAAGGGTCGTGGAGGAATCTACAATTTTTGTGGTGACCCCTAGATGGGATTCCTTCCGGGATGCCATTAAATAGAAATACTACCTTGTTGGAAGCTACAATGACCAGTACACCAGATGGACCACCCTACGTCAAGAAAAGGGCTAGACAGTACTAGAATTCACCAATATTTTCCATACCCTACACACCAAATTGGGTATCCAATATTCTGAGCGTCATCTGGTGCTCAAATACCATGAATGTTTGCATATATATATTCAAACAGAAATGGAGTTCCTAGACATCGCCTCATTGGGCACAACTTATAGATACATTGTCAAGATCGAGCAAAAATTTAAGAAGAAAAAATGAGAGTTTGGATCTGCAAACCCCTCACAGCCGAATAATGGAAAAGGAAACCCCAACCCATACAGCAAGGGACCAAGCCAAGATGACCACCCTTAATAAAATCCATCCAAATCACAACACAAGAAGGGAAACGAGAAGACAAAGGACATGGGAAAATGGTGTGAGTACCATAAAAGTCCTTGGCACAACACTGACAAATGTTGCTCCAACCAGTCCCTCATGGTCAAGCTGAAGGATTTCGATTCAGAGGTCGATTCTAATTTCGAGTCAAATCTTGAAGGAGGGAAGAAGATTATCGATGTCAAACCCAATGCCACGGTCGCTACCACCAAAGTCCGGCCAAGTGAACCAAAAGATCCAGAGGAAGGGGAATGCCTCTTTCACTCACAGATATGGGTCAAGGGGGCTCCGATTCATTTCATTTTTTATAGCGGTAGTCATAAGAACCTGATTTCCATAGAGGTCATCAAGCGGCTGGACCTGCCAATGCCACCGCACCTGTAGCCCTACACCATCGGCTAGCTTCGACAAGAAAGAGATATTTGTGTCATCCAACAGTGTCGTTTTCCCTACGACATCAAGCCTTTCAAAGATGAGGTATTGTGTGATATTTCTCCCCTTGAAATTTTTTATGTTCTTTTAGGACAACCATATTTTTGGAAGCATCATGATGTGTATGAGTCTAGACCCTGGAGTGTTATTCTTACTTTGGGTAGAAAATTCTACAAGATCCTAGAGGTGGCACCACCTACTATTATTTCTTTAATATCTGCTAAGAAATGCAGTAAGGTCATTTCACATAACGGGAAGTTCATTTTCTTTGTGATCCATGCTCACAGTAATCATAAGGTCGCCGCCACATCTGTGGCCTCTACACAACACCTTTCTTTGTAGCAGAAGCAAGTGGACAGGATCGTGTAAGAATACATCTTTGCCTCACCTACAGGGGTATCGACACACTACCAAGTCAAGCATACAATTGATCTGACCCCCGAAACACCTCTACCTAATGGACCATTCTATCGGTGTTCGCTGATGGAGAATGATAAAATCAGGCATCAGATGCAAGATCTTCTTCAAAAGGGGCACATCAGACCCATCTCCTCCCCTTGCAAAATCTCGATTGTACTGGTGCAGAAGAAGGATGGGACCTAGAGACTCTGCATTGATTACAGAGCCTTAAACAAAATCACATTCAGGCACCGCTACCCCATCCCCAATATTGATGACCTTCTTGAACAACTCAAGGGGGAAAATTTCTTTAGCAAAATTGGCCTGAAGTCTGGTTATCACCAGGTTCCCATCGAACCAACTGATGTCTCGAAGACAACCTTCAAGTCTAAAGAAGGTCTCTACGAATGGCTAGTCATTCCCTTTGGCTTAAAAAATGCACCAACCACTTTCATGAGGTTGATGGATGATGTATTCAAACCCTTCACCAACTCCTTTGTGGTATTATAATTGGATGACATCCTCATCTTCAGCAGAACGTGTGAGGAGAACATGCTACATATTCAGCAGGTCATGAGCACTCTATCGTAGCACAAGCTTTATGTCAACTTGGAAAAATGATCTTTAGGCATGAACAGGGTCCAATACCCAGGATACATTGTTGATGAGAATGGGGTACATGTTGATCCAGCTAAGATCCAATTCATTCGTGACTAGCCAGCCCTGACCACAGTGACTGAGCTTCAGAGCTTCTTTGAACTAGCCAATTTCTACCAACGGTTCGTGTTGGGATTCTCTCATATTGCCTGAGCCCTAAGCTAGGTGACCAAGGGCGGTGATAGGGCAAAGTTCATGTGGGGTAAGGAGAAACAACGAGCATTTGATGATTTGAAACATCGCTTTTTCTTAGCTCCAATACTCTCCTTACCTGATCTGCAACAACCATCCAAGATTGAGACTGATGCATCTGAATATGTTGTGGGTGCAATTCTCACTCAACATGGAGATCCTGTGGCATACCATATTGAGACACTCTTTGATATATACGAAAATACCCCACCTATGATAAGGAAATGTATTCCATTGTCCAAGCCTATCGTCAATGGAAACATTACATTATGGGGAAAGAGATGATCATACACACCGATCACAGGCCTCTGTAGTTCATACAGACACAGGAAAAATTGAAAAATGACCTCCATCAAAAGTGGTCCACCCACCTGCAACAGTTCCATATCAACATCAAGTATAAGAAAGTTATCTCCAATCATGTCTCTGACTTCCTTAGTCAGCCTCCTGTGACTGCACTCACCACTATGCTCCATTCCTGTGGCCATGAAACATTGGAGTGGCCCCAACTTTACCAACAAGATCTGTACATTGCCACAACATATCAACTCTTGGGTACAGGTGCCACTGTCACTAATTTTCACATTTAGGACGAAATCTTATGCCACCTGTGCCATATTTATGTTCCTACAAGCAAGGATGCAAAGATGATTTGGGAATCCCACTACAGTTGGGTGGCAGGACATTTTGGTGTAGAGAAAACTATGGTTGTTCTTCAGAAACATTTTTATTTCCCACAACTTCAACAGGATGTCGGGAAGTATATCAGGTCTTGCATTGCCTGTGCCATTGCCAAGCTAGCCATCAAGAAGAAAGGATTATACACCCCTCTTCCTATTCCTGAGAAGCCATGGGAATCCATCTCCATGGTTTACATGTATTTTTTTTCATCCACCAAGAATGAAAATGACTGTGTGTTTGTGGTCGTTGATCGATTTTCAAATATGGCCATCCTCACAGCATGTAAGAAGAATTTCACAGTGGTAGATACTTCCAAGCTCTTCTCGGAACGAGTTTGGGTCCACTTTGGGATACCACATGCCATCATCTCTAAATAAGACAATAGGTTCCTCAACACCTTTTGGTTGAGTCTCTGGTCTCTATTGGACACCAAGATCAAACAATCCACTACTTTCCACCCCCAAATCGATGGCCAAACCGAGGTCGTCAATCAGATGATTGTGCACATCCTGTGGATGTACAATTCTAAGCATCCTCAAACATGGGATGGGATTCTACCATATGTCCAACACAGTTATGACAGGGCTCTCCATAGTTCCACCGGCCATAGATCATTTCAGGTGGGTCTGGGATTCCAACCCTTGGAACCCATTGATGTTGCACTTCCTCTTGCCACCACACAAACAAACTCTTCCCCTGATTAGTTTGCACTCGACAAAGCCACCAGATTAATTGAGTGGATTCAACACATCCACCAGCAGGTCCAGAATATTTTTCATAAATCCAATGCTAAGTATAAGCAATGCCATGATCAACACATGGTACCACACCAGTTTCAGGGTGGCAACAAATTCTGGTTACATTTTCAAAAGGAGCATCTCACCGATCCTCATCGGAAGCTTCGCCCACTTCATTATGGACCTTACACTATCACCAAGGATGTGGGTAGAAATTCTTTTGAGCTCAACACTCCACCCTTCCTTGGTCTGCATCCAATATTCAATGTGGACCTCCTTTAGCCATATTTTCCACCGTTATTGGACACCTCTGAGATCGACGAACAATTGAAACCAACAGAGCTCAACCCTAACTGCATAGAAGAAACATCCACTGATCAGATCATGGACACACAGGTCAAGGGAACTCTCCAACAATTGATCCATCTTTATCAAGTTGTCAAGGCAGGGAAACTCCTACACCAAGGCAAGTGTCTCACCCAAGGCCAAATCCAGCAGAAATTTCCTCACCTGATGGGGGGAACTTAATGCAATGGATACCATTTCTTCCAAAGGGGGAAGGATTGATCCAAATGGATATTGGTGGCCACCCATCTATTCCAACTGGCTCCTCGTGTCTGTTTTTTATTCAACGTGTCTTTTTGTACTGCTTTATAATTGTGAGTTATACACTTCTGGGGTTGTTGGAAGCCTCATACGTTCTCCAGGTGGATACGGGTGGCCTCTCACCTAATCCAACTGGTGTATTTTGTATGTTTTCATGTCAGCACATCTTGTTGTACTTCTAGGGCTATTTTGGGACCCTAAACATTGTTTTTTTGACTCGCCACAGTCATACTGTAGATATAATCAAAGTCTAATGGTGGAATGTGTAGTTCTTTAAAATACCTTTCCAACGGGATATCATGTGCCTAAAAGGGAGGTTGTATGCAAAATTTATGACCCTAGGAAGTTGAGGTACCAAATTACACCAAATTACCCATGACGCCCACATGAATTTTGGTGTTTCACCTTCTAGGGTTATGTTTTTGGATGTCTAGGGTTTTGGCATTCATGAGTAATATGAAAATGGCCTTTGGAGCCCCATTGTAATCCATTCTACTCAGAAAAATTCACATAGTAGCCACACATTTTCTCAGAGATAGCTACCACCATTAGAGCAAGTTTCAGTTCTGCAGTTTTACAGTTTCAACCTATTCATTATTTAATAGAAGATATTGTTCACTGGATATTTGTGTTATTCTTCCTATCTGTTAATCAGTTCGTTAATCATTTCATTCTACTCCTAAATATGAATCACACTTCGTACTCAACCTATGGGGATTCCCTAAACCATGGTTTCCTTGAACCCTCCGGTCACCTGCAAAATTATGAATCGACTTCTTCCACAAAACCTTTGCAGACTTTCTGTGTAAACCTCCAACTGAAGCTCCTATGGAAATCCTAGGTGGACTCCCCTCTTGTCTAGCAAGGGTGGATATCGCACCACTAAAATTAATTTGTAGTTATGGAAGGGTTTTGTTAAACACCAACAAAACAATGTCTCCAAGAGAACTCAAAAATGAGAGATCAAGTCATAATGCCAAAGAGAAGGGTTACCCTTCTATTTATCCTTTCTTTGGGCCTTCTAGATCTTTCCCTTTTTTGACCAAATCAAACCCTCACTTTATTTTCCTCCAATTTCATTTAAATACAATTGTTTATTTTTATTTAATGTCACTTTAGAATTTGTCATTCTTTTAACCTAGAGACACCAAATAAACCACCTTGACTCCCTTGTCCTTGCTTATTATATCCTATGGGAGTCGTATAGGCTATTAAGTCATCCTCCATCATGATTAATTGGAAGGGGACATTATACATTTAAAAATAATACTCCAATTAATATGAGTAGCTAATATCCACCTTGCTAAGCAGTATTGAATGTTGTGGTGAATGGTATTATTGTACATGGTATTTTGAGAAATTAGAAGCCTCTAAGTTTGCCATAAAAGGACTATGGGATCAATTTGGTCATAGAAGGTACCAATGTGTTTGTTAACAAGGGAAAACCTATTTGAAGTGATAATAATGGATAGACATGGTAAATTGATTATGAAAGAAATGTTAGAATGAAACAAGATAGAATTATGAAGGATGAGAAAGGAGTTGGATTTTTTTGTATATGACCATTTTTTTTTTTAAACCCTCCTCATGATCGAGATTATATTCCTAATACTAGACGTATGGGTTGTCTTTCTTAGAGGTTTGGAATTCCATGTGGATATATTTTCTTAAAAAAAATCCTTGGTAATAAAAGAAGTTAGATTTCTCAATGTTGTATTAGGTGGTAGTGTTGACTATCATCTAAAGGGGCCTTCAATTTCTATGATGCATGAAACTGTTAGATTTTCTTTATTTACAAAGAATTAGATTTATCAGTGTTCTTTTACTTGTTTACCATTAGAATATATATATCATTGTTAGCACTGAAATTTCGTCTGCACATGGCGACAAGAACTCCACATCATCTGCACATAGCGACAAGAACTCTACATCATCAAAACAGCAATGAAGTCATTCATAGCACTAGTCACAGCA
>JASDQU010421238.1:0-10148 GCA_032191745.1 Picea mariana
TGGTTGGGGCCGTGGATGTTTCCCCGTAGGGTTTTACCACGTGAAAACATCGGTGTGTTGATCTTTGATCTGGTTATGTGAGTGGTTACTGAAGGTGTTTGTCTCTGTTAGAATACCTATGTTGTCGAACATATGTGGTAGCCTTATTCAAAAATGGATGGGTGAAACTCATGGCTACTCTTTCCAACAAGATTATCTCCCTCCCTCCCACTTCCATGAGTTTCTTTCTATGATTGATCACATGCTCACTTATTCTCATGATTATTATGTGCTTGATTTATCTTTGTTGTATTACACAATTAAACACAGAGGGAGATACCTTGATAATATTATCAATTGGTTGTACGATTTCACCTGACATATTTAGGGTTTTGACCTCTACGGGCCTCAGGCCCCAGGTGAGTAGGTAGGTCATTTGCATTTATGCATTTCATATTCATGTCATGGTAGAGTAGTTGCATTTGATTTCATTTTCCATATATGCTTTGCTTTACATATATCTTGTTTTTCATATATGCACAGTTGTTGTGATACATTTGTATGAATCTAGTGTTTCATGATTACATGTTAGTTAGAAGTTTTTGAAAATGTAAAATTTTTATTTTTAAGAAATATTATAGTTGTCAAATTTGAATTTTTTAATTTTTTCTTATATGAATAAAAGGGTGAGTTCACCACCCTATGATACTCTAATGTTTTGTTTAAGTGTTTGTAGTAATGGGTCATACTAGGAGATGTTGAGGTTCTCATGCGCTCTACGATGGGCACATGTCCCCATGTAGGAGCCAGATGTTACCCCCCCCATCCTAGGGGTAACTAAGGAGATGATGTATTGAGCCCCGCCAGTAACAAACATGGAGTGTCGATAGCCATATTGACTAGCAGAGCCCACATTAAGTAAATAGAGCCCCTCCTCTCCACCATGCATCACAACTCATTGTTAGCAACATAACAACATCCACATACCAGCTTGGTCCACAGAGGACAAAAGGTATTTCTTCATGAGGTAATAATTCTAGTATCATGGTAAGTGTCACTTTAATAATTGAATCATTTGAGTATATTTCAAAGAGTCCTTTGCTTGGAAATTATATCTTTTGCCTAATTTCACATTGGTGGTTGACATGGTATCTTAGTAAGTTGTTCACCCTCGGGAAAAGGGTTTCTACCAGGGGTTTCCTTGAAGGGTCATCGTACCATTCCCACTCATACTTACCACTTTCCACACTTCTTCCCCGTCCTTTCCTAATATTTTGGGTTTTTGGGTTCAATGACCCCAACAAGGGTTTGTACCTAATTTCATGGGAAGAAGGGGCTAAATGCGCAGAGGTGTTGGAGATAGCACTGTAAAAATAAAAATCCATAATATATCCTTATATATGCTCTCCCTAAGGTCTTAAGAGCCATGAAATGCTTCTCTATAATAAAATAAAGGACCTTAAAATAAAAATAAAAAAATGGTATCGCTTGATGGGGGAATACATTGCAATGTTCTTTAATTTTCAGTGCACATAACACTCAATGTGTTCTAACTTCAAGTGGAATTGTAGTGTTGTTTTATTTCCTTTCACATAACACTCAATGTTTGGACCATAAAAAATAAAGGAAAGTAAAGGGCTTGGAAAAATGTTGCATTTCAAAAGTAGGGATGCAACACACCCTCCACAAAGGCACCCATAGATGAGACAATATGAGCCCTTGATATGTCAAGGACTCCATGCCCAAGAGTACTTCCCCCAATATACCTCATACTCATTAGATGGTCTAGAAAGGGTCTTATTGGGAAACATTCCTTGACTTGGGGATTGGCCTACCAAATAGGACACCATGACACTCCTCCCATACCTAAATTTGGCAAAGTTTATAAGGTCTTTGAGCATTTGTTTAATTTGAAAAGGGGGGACTTAATGTACTTGTTTGGGTGGTTCTTTTATTAAATGTGGATTACTTGGCATGATTCATATGACTTATGGACCCTTAGAGGGTGTATTTTATTGTCTTTGCAGGACCTTTCTAGGTGAAAGTCATTCATGAAGGAACTAAGCCTCTTGGACCTTCATAAGGGCTTGGAATCCCATTGGATGGATGTTGTGCCCCACGAATTGGAGGCCTAGGATGATGATACTTGCACCTTGGATGAATTCTTTTGCACATGAGAAAGGAACAAAACCATGGAGAGAAGATAGCATCACCCTCCTATGCCCAAACATCCCTCTTTTTCATCATGACATCACACATTTAGGAGGATGCTTGACATGTTTAGTGCATGTGGTGGTATTGTGGGGTTGCACCCCCACTCTTTTGCTTGATTTAGGGATGACATGACACCTTAGTAGCATGAATTCCTAGCATTTGGAGGCTTACCTTCACACGTTCCACCTTGGAGATGAGTCTTGTGGGATTGCATTCCATTATTTGGTCATTTTTCATCATATTGTAGCCTATGTGGGCCAAAAGAGCAAAAAGATTTGTTAATCAAGCATTGTAACTCTGGTTTGATCTAAAATTAAGGATTTAATTGTAAATGTGGATAAATATGACTTGGGTTTTCCTCTATAAATAGAGGCAAGTCATTTTTCATTTAATACAACTCACTTATTTCAGCCTCTTTATTTTCTCTTGTGCATTGTGGAAAAAGGCTTGTCTTTGGCATTTTGGAGAAAATTGATTTCTATTGAGGCTTTCTCTTGGATGAATGTGGATGATATTTGGTAAAGAATAGGATTTCTCATCTATCTTTTTGGATTTTGTGAGTATAATTTTGCAATTTCTTATCTTTGTTCAAGGATTTTAAATTTTAAACCCTAGGAGAAGTAGAAAGGTGTACACCCTCCACTAGAGATATTTCATTTTTTGTCTTGGAATTGTTCAATATTTGTTATAGGAAATAGAATGGCCTACACCGATGTTGTAAAGGCCTGGATAGGGTTGATCTTCTAGGAAGTAAGAGGGTTTACGCCCCTAGAAGATCTTTCCCTAGTTCAATTTAAATTACTAGAACATATTGAGGAAAGGAGGACAACTTGGTTTTGTAAGGGTTCAAAACCAAGGGTAAGGTTGGCTCTCCCTCTTGATATTTTAGCTATTATTTGACTCCATTTCCCGTGGATAATTTGTTTTAATTGCATTGGAGAACATAAATTGTTGCATTGGAATACATGAAATAAGCTCATTTTGAAATTGTTCTAATTTGGCTTGATTGCACTCATCATAAGCTAGTCTCCCTAGCCAAGGAATTTTGGTTGAATGGGATTTGATGATTGTTGTAATTAAGTTAATTCTAAATCCATTAGGGATGAAGCAAAATACTTTGTTAAATTTGTCTTTCTCTCAATTCCGACCGTTGAACGTTGCATACAAATATTGGAAACTAATCTATAAGTTATGGGATTTTCATTGGAATATTTGTTTGTTGATTTTAATAACTAGAATACATTATTGTAGAAAAAAATTGTTACAGACATATAGGGCTGTCATAAAATTGTTTATAACACTTGGTTTATAGCCCTTTCAACCATAAAAATTATTGTTTGAATATTGAAATGTTATCTACTAATAAAGGGTTTTTGTTTCAAGATATTACTTGTTGATTTTGATGATGATTTATTGCAGTTGTTAACATTTGCTTCGTGTTGATATAAATTATACTCTGCTACAATTTTTGGGACAACAAGGTTTCTTGTTGTTTCCCTTATTTTTGGGGGGTTTATTTTCATGATCTTCAATCTTGGGATAGTGGTTCTAACATTTGTTTTGCAGGTTATTGATCAATTTATCCCTTCCCTTCACCAAAGTCATCATTCGTCAAACCCTAAGCACTCTCATACTGTGACCTGTAGGGGTTTTCCTTTCACTGTTTTCTTTCCCCCCTCACTCCCCCTAGATTCATCCAGGACTCCTCCCTTGTGGTGAATTTCTTCATCACTAAAAGAGGGGAGCATTTATCTGAGGTGACACTAGGTAGATTCTCTTGAGTTTCCACACATTTGTGGGTTGAGGTTGGACTTTCTCAACCTACACCTCATGCGATAACAAGTTGCAAGCCAAGGATGTCCCTCAAGAACCATGTTAGGGCCATAAAAAAATCCAAAGTATAATACACGGTTAGCCAAAGTTCATAAGAAACATTAGTCCTTAAAACATTCAAAGTAAGCTACAACTTAAGACATAATCCATGTAAAATAATTCACCCCAATATCCCCTTCAAGCATCACACCAACCAGGACCCCATGTGAGTTATCAATTTTAAGTATAGGAGGGTCTTCATCCAACCCTATTAGGTGTTCCACCTTGACATGAAATAAATAAACCTAGGTAGAGGGATAAGTCCTGAGAGTGACAAGGGAAAGTAAAAACCCATCAAGAGTAAGTGTGAATGTGATATGGTATTAGGGATTACTTCATGGCTTATGGTATCCATTTCTATGACTTCCTTTGTAGAGGTAGCCCTTGGTTTCTTGAGATACCATTTCCTCGGTACTTTTTGCATTATGAACCCCTTATTTTCCTTTTGACACCCAATTATCATTTGCAAGTCCCGTTTATAAGGTTTCAAGCTTCATTCTTTTACCTTTTACTAGGAAGTATTCCTTTATAATTGGTGCATTCATTCACATCCAGATAGGGGAGATTACCATTAGATGGGGTAGAGATCAAGTTGGAATAAGGCTTTTATGATGGCCTTTATAATTTAGCAATAACATATACATAGATAAACTGCATCAACCTCTGGGCCTTTAGCCCCTTCTTCTCATGAGAGAATGGACCGTAGCCGAAGTTTAGGATACATGAAAGGATTTAAGATGGAAGGTCTTAAGTATGACCTGGAACATAACATTACCATTTGGGGGGATCCAGTATTACCCCTCTTCCCTGAGCGGTGACAACATGGAACTAGGGAATGAAAGATGACCACCAAGGTGAAACAAGGCAACTGACACAATTTCCCAAGCCAATGATCCATTTTTTGACTTCAACCAAATATCTTCATCCACATGCCCGACAAATTAAGAATAATAATTTGCATAATAGAAGGACTAACATACCTTATGGTGACAATGGATTACCATCTCCCATATTTTGGGTTGCTTGAATGTGATGAGCCTTGGTTGATCTGTGTTGGAGGCATACTAGAGGGGTTGTTGGGATACCATCTACAGACATGTTGATCATTGTCATCAAGGTGTAGATCATGTTCTCCATTATGGGCCTCGAGACATGATGTCCTCCAGTTACCCCTAGGCATGGGGAGTAACAAGGATAACCAAGTGCTTTGTCCAAAATAATTCCTAAAACAACAATGAATCCATGATACAAGTGGGGTCAACCCCTCAAGTAACCTCTAAAAATAATAAATTATGTTAAAACATCAAAATAATCCCTCCAACGCCACACATGTGTGTAACATATTGTTCCAAGGAGGTGTAATAGGCCTCCAAAGTCCACGTCTCGTCGTCAAGGTACCAAGTATGGTGGAAAATGATCTCTCCTTGTCAAAGGTCATATCTCGTCATCAAAACCCCAACTCATCAAAGTGTTTCCCCAATGGTAAACAAACCCTAATAAAGATTTCATAATCCATATTCTCAATGCCCAATGATATGGATTGGATCATTATATTTGTTTTCATCAATATCGATGCTTTTAGAGTGGAAAATTGGAGGAATCAACTTGCAGGGCCATTTTAGTGGCAGATCCCAATTTGTAAAATTGGGACTTAGAACCTTGTGGGGCCATTTTGAGACATCAAACGACATTTTGGGGGGTTAAAACCTTTCTAATGAAGCTCAGACCCCGTGAATCTATTCTACACATCGAGAGCTTTCTAACGATGCAAAAAGCGCATCAATCAGAGCTCGTATGCAAAAGTTATGCCTTCCACAATTTTACCTGCCATGTTGATGATCCAGGTGGATATTGGTGGCCACCCACATATTCCACCAGCTCAAAGCCCAATTTCCATTTTGGCAGTTTTTTTCTATCTTTTTGGGTCCTAAACTTTCGTGGTCATTTTGAGGCCCTAAACAACCTTTTTTGGGCCCTCCATAGGCACACTGTAGATGAATTCAGAGTGTTAAAAAGGACTTTGGAGCCTCATTGTAACCATATTCTTGTGAATGAGCGTAGCCGAAACATTTCTTCTCAGAGATAAGCTACCACCATTTTATCTAGCTTGTATGTTTTTTCATTTTACAGTCTTTTGTATTTCAGACAGTTATTAATAGAATATGAGCTTTACTATGTTATTGTGTTCCTTGCGATATCTCTGTGTAAATTATTTGTTATATATATGTTATATCTCTGCCTTCATTTTGTTACTAAAATAATCTAGATCAGTGGTATCAGAGCGGTCTTCTCCTTTTCATCCTTAGTGCATGTCCCCGAAGAGGTCAGGGTATAGAGAGTTGAGTCTCGAGCTTGTATCTATTGAGGAAAACCGCTCTCGCATGCCCAAGAGAACTTCCATGGTGGAAGAAAAGAGGGACAATGGGACAAGAGATCCTTTCAAACTGTTGCTCGAGGAATCCCTTGCGCGACAGAGGAAGAAGATGATGAATAGTTTTTCCCAGATCCTTCGACGACTACCGACAACAATGAAGGCACCTTCAACCAGCAATCACTTCAGAGGTGAGATTCCCTTCAAGGTACAAGTTAACTTTGACATTCATTTATCTGAAGGCCAGATATATGCCGACACTTTGGAAAGATGGTTAAATTTGCTAGAGGGTTATTTCTCTATCCACAATTTTTCCAATAGTGAAAAGATCACCTTTTCACTCCTTAAGGCCCTTCCCCATGTCAGAGATTGGTGGGAGACTTATTATGAGGAACATGTCGAGGATGAGTATGGAAGTTTTTGGCTAGGACCCACTTAGGAGGATTCTTTTGATGCCCTCGAGGAACAATATTACCATGTTGGAATTTATGATGACTAGTACACGAGACAAACCACATTGTGCCAAGAGAGGCACCAAATGGTGTCAGAGTTCACAAATACTTTCCATACCTTGTGCACCAAGCTGGGTATCAAAGACTTTGAGAGGAATATGGTCCTAAAATACTGTGGGTCTTTTCACCAATACATCCAGACTGAAATGGAGTTTTTGTACATCTTGTCGATATGCTGTCAAAATCAAGCAGAAATTCAAGCAACAAAACAAGCGGGAGTTCAGATCTACAAATCCACAACAACAAAAGTATGGTAAGGGTGGCTCGAAATCCTATGCCAAAGGATAGAGAAAGGATGTCCAACCCCAGGATAACCATCCCAAGATACCAACAAAGAAGGGTAATGGGGAGTTGAAGAAGCACACTGGAAAATGGTGCGAGTTCCACAAAATATTTTGGCACAATATTGATGAATGTCACTCCAAACAGTCGTTGTTGGCTGAGACAAAATTCCCAGGGTTGGATGCTGACTCAGACTCTAATTCCAAGCCTTAATATGGAATATGGATCATTGATGTAGAATCTAGTGTCACCATCACTACCACAAAAGTCCAGCCATAGGAACCAAAGGAGCCTGAAGAAGGCGAGAATCTTTTCCACTCACAGATGTGGGTGAAGGGAACCCCAATCCATTTCATTTTTGAAAATGGTAGCCAGAAGAACTTGATCTTAGCAGAGGTTTTCAAGAGGTTTAACTTGACAACGACACCACATCCTCAACCATACACCATCAGTTGGCTCAACCAGGGACAGGACGTTTGCGTCAACCGACAATGTCGCCTGCACTACAACATCAAACCCTTAAAAGATGAGGTATTTTGTGATGTTTCCCCACTTGAAATTTGTGATGTTTGTATATGACAAATATATATGTGGAAACGTCATGTTGTTTATGAATCTAGACCCCGTAGTGTCATTATTACTTTGGGAGATCAACTCTACAAGGTACCAGAGGCAGTTCCAAATACTACGATCTCTTTTATCTTTGCAAAGCAGTGGAAAAAGGTGGTTTCTCAGACCTGGATATTTTTCCTCTGTATGGTTCGATCGAAAGGTGACCTAAAGGTTATTGCAACCACAAAAACCTATGCATGGGGTCTCTTTTCCCAATAGCAACAAGTGGATGGAATAGTCGAGGAGTACAAAGACATTGGATGGAATAGTCGAGGAGTACAAAGACATATTCACCTCGCCTACTGGGATGCCTGTGCACTGTCAGGTAAAGAACCCAATTGATCTGAAACCCGATGATCCTCTACCTAATGGCCCTGCATACAAGTGTTATGTTCTGGAGAATGAAGAAATCAAACACCAGATCCAAGATCTAATTTTGAAGGGCCACATCAAACCCAACTCCTCACCTTGTGGGAGCCTAATTGTTCTAGTACAGAAGAAGGACAAGACATGGCAACTTTGCATTGATTACAGATCCCTAAACAAGATCACAGTCAAGAACCGGTACCCAATTCCCTGTATTGATGATCCTCTAAATTAGCTAAAGGGAGCCAAGTTTCTCAGTAAAATTGATATGAATTCAGGTTACCACAAGGTGTCGATTAACAAAACTAATGTGTGGAAAACAATCTTCAAGTCCAAAGAAGGTTTCTTTGAGTGGTTGGCCATGCCTTTCCGCTTGACTAATTCCTCGACCACATTCATGTAGATGATGGATGATATATTACAGCCATTCACAAACTCTTTTATGGTTGTATATTTGGATGACATCCTCATCTTGAAAAAAACTTGGGAGGAACATTTAGAGCATATTTAGCAGGTTTGCACCCTGCGACAACACAATTTATATGTCAACTTGGAGAAGTTTTCCTTCGGCATGAAGAGAATCCAATATTTGGGATACATCATTAATGTACAGGGTGTACATGTAGATCTATCCAAGATCCAATTCATATGCGATTGGCAGGCCCAGAAAACAATGATTGAGCTCTGCATCTTCTTGGGCGTTGCTAACTTCTATCAAGGATTTGCGTTGGGGTTCTCTCATATTGCTTGGGCCCTAATCCAAGTGACCAAGGGTGGCACAAAGGCCAATTTTGTGTGGTCTGTGCCCCAACAAAAATCATTTGAGGATCTGAAAATGTGCCTCTGCTCAGCACCAGTCCTCATTCTTCCAGACCTCCAACGACCATTTGAGATTGAGACAGATGCTTCAGATTATGCTATCGGTGTAGTCCTTACTCAACAAGGGAATCTAGTATCCTATCATAGTAAAACTCTATCTAATGTTGTTCGAAGATACCCCACCTATTAAAAAGAGATTTACTCCATTGTCCAAGCATGTTGATAGTGGAAGCATTACATTCTGGGGAAGGAAACGATCATCCACATTGATCACAGGCCTCTGCAATTTATGCAGACATAAGAAAAGTTAAAAAATGATCGCCATCATAAGTGGTCCACGTACCTATAGAAATTCCACTTGAATATCAAGTACAAGAAGAGTATCACCAACCATGTCACAGATTTCCTCAGTATACCCCCGGTGGCAACGCTAACCACAATTCTCAACTCTTGTGGACATGAGACATCTTGATGGCCACAATTGTACAATAATGACTCTAACTTTTCTACTTGCTATCATACATTGAGTGCAGGAAAAAAAATTCCCAACTTTTGTCTCCATGATCAGTTATTATGCCATTTGAGCCACCTTTGTGTTCCTTAAAGCGAGCATGCAAAGTTGATCCGAGAAGCTCATTACAGTCGGGCATCATGACATTTTGGTGTAGAAACGATACTAGCAGTTCTACAAAAGAAATTTTAGTGGATGAAGCTTCGACAAGATGTTCACAAATACTTCAAATCCTTCACCGCCTGCACCATTTCCAAGCCTGCCATCAAGAAATAGGGGCTATACACCCCTATACCTACTCTGGATAGGCCTTGGGAGTCCATCTCCATGGAATACATGTTCGGTTTGCCTTCAACCAAGTATGTGAATGACTGTGTCTCTATGGTCGTCGATCAATTCTCTAAGATCAAAATTTTGGAACCCTGCAAAAAGAGCATCACAGCCGAGGCCACCGCCAATCTCTTCTTCACACATGTTTGGGTTCATTTTGGGCTACCACAAACTATTATCTCTGATCAAGACAGTATGTTCCTGAGCACCTTTTTGAGACCCGAAATTGACATCCCCATTACCCTATTATACTCTTCATCTATACCTTTTTGGCCTACCT
>JASDQU010421245.1:0-10147 GCA_032191745.1 Picea mariana
ACAAAAATAAGTACGCTATAGCTAATTACAATTGATTAAGGAGATACTGCAAATCAAAAGGAGCTATACCTTGTATGATATCTTGCATTACATTCAACTAATGATTGTATCCAAAATGATGACCTTTGGTGTGCATTTAATAGGGTGCTCTAGAGTAGGATCTATGTACAATAGACAAGCACGAAGAAGATATAAGTAAGCAGTGATCCTCGAAACTGTTGGCACTTGAATACCATTGGCAAGCTCTGTATTTTTCACCCACGCAGACGTTTTGGAGAACAACTAGCAATGGAACCATCTTCTACCTTAAAAACAATTCCTTATGAACTTTAATCATGAAACCCTTTACACCTACACACTTACTTGGCACCTCGACATTTGGTTTGATCATAACACTCCTAGATGATTGAAATTGACATCTATATGATTCACATCACATTCAATGCTCTCCTTAGATCGATGAGATATTGTTTATCAAATTCTTTATTTCGATTGCTGAAATACGATGGAGCAAATGCAGTCCTGCCATCATCAATCCATTGAAATTTAGACACATTAGAATGAAAAAATAAAGATGAAGGGTGTCGGTGTCATTCACTCCCAACACTTCATTGACATCTGGATGAAGGTCAGGGACACAGAGTTATCTAACTTGCCAAACTGTCAACCTTAACTGAAATCATGTACGATACCTCTCTTGGCGATTTTTTTTTATGCTTGAGGTATAGTCCCACATTAGTGTTGAGGAAAGGTATTTTTAGTGTTTATAATGTTGGGCGTCTTGCATGCATGTCAAGGCATAGTGCAATGCTAATTTCCCCTTGTGGGCTCCTCCCTTGGCTTGGCGCTTTGTCTTTGGGTGCGTGTGTGTTGAGTGCTTTGGTATGTTGTTTCTTGTGTTGTGTTAGCACTTATCTCATGGACTTTGGATATTGGGTCTCGGGCCCAATATTTTTTATAAAAATTTAATAAAACTATATGCCCAACATATTGTTTTGTAAATTTAAAATATAGGTAATCTGGTAATTGCATGAAGGATCTCTCCTTGGTGATTTATCACAACCTTTAGGTCTTGATATTGATATGTGGTCTTGGATATTTGACATGAAACATAAGAGTTGGAGATTGGGCTATGAGCCCAATAATTTTTTACAAGAAATAGTAATGACCTAGGTGTTGCGAAATGGTTGAAGTCTTAGGCGCTACGAAACAATCTAGCTTTATAAATTTTTTGAAAAATTTATGTTGTTCTAACACTGGCTCCAACTTGGGATGTTATCCTCCCTATGAGGTAGCAAAGAACACGTAGACTAGTGCATGTCCATATCATCTCAAACTCCAAAACCTGCAACTTGTTTATGCTTGTTCCTAGACCTTCAACTGAAAGAAAAACTGACTAAAATCCAAACTGCAACTGAAAGAAGATGTTGATTTGGACAACGTATTTATATACATTGACCCTACTCTAACCTATTGAAATAAATGTTGAATTAAGTGACACAAAAATGCCAATGCAACCAATCAAGAAGTTTCTCAAATAATTGGAAGGAAAACCCATAGGTAATCACAAACCAACTTTTATATTGGAAGATATCCCTTCCAACCCAGAGAGGGATATCTCTTATAACTCAGCCACATAAAAGACTTTTTATTGGATAGGCATGATGACTAGATATTCAGTTAAGTGAGTTTTTCAAAATATGGTGTTAGGGTTGAGTGAAACACCCATTGGGTATGAAGTCATAATAAAACATCAAGGCTTTCAAACTGGTTAATTTGAACAAATGCGCTTCAAAGGATAGGTAGCTAGCAATATGTCAAACATCAAAATTGTTGTAGTATGGTGGTGAGAAGAAAATAACACATCAATTATAACAAATCACCAAGTAGTGGATGAGTTCTGTTAAAATATCAGAGGATTAATATAGAAAGTTGAATGTGAGATAAATAGCATCAAAGATGAATTCTCTACCTATAATCATCCATTCAAAACAGAAGAGTAAATATCATGATCAAAAAATATAGGAAACATTCACAAGAAAAAAAAAACTGCAGATTACTAACACAAGAATCTTCGAGGCAAATATTCAAGTTCTTCAAATTGAAAGCTTTCATTAATATCAAAAACAAATACAACAACCAAAGAGTCTTTTTTCTCAAGTCCTGAACCATTTCACCATCGTTTATTTCATCATATATAGGAGTATATTACATGGTAGCTCAAAAGACTCAAAATGTTTAGGTCTTCTAATTTTAGAAGGAGTTACAACAGTTTAATAACTAATTACAATCGACTCCTATAATTTAGGGTTTAACTTTTAGCTAACTAATACAACTGTATCATCTCTCATTTACACAACTTTGGTGGAAAAAAAGGTTGATCTTTCGATCCTCCTGATCACTTGACACATTCCCCTTAGATGGCAGCTGAATCAGTTCTAACATAGGTTGACTGTGTGATTTCACAATGACCAGGTGAAACTCGTTGCAAAATCTTTGTTTTCAGCAATTTCACAATGAATATGATAAAATCATTGAGAAATCTTTGTGTCTGATTGTTGATGCTGCCAAACTGCTCCAAGCTATGTTTCAACAGGTATTATTGGTTTAGGTCATTATGTATGATGTTTGGAATGTTCTAAACACTTAAACAAGCTTCCATTTCATTTACTGCAAGTATAGAGCCATCATATAATAGACAAAATTTGCCTCCCTTTCTAAGTTCAGTTAACATTGCTAATTTGGTTGCAAGCATGTAATCAAGATTGGGAAAAAATGAAGCTTCAATGTGGTAAATAAAACACCCTTACTGAGTATGATGATACTCATCAATAAAGGAAATTGTAAAGGACAACACCTTTCAAAAAATTGGAAACCTGAGATAAAAAGGAAAAGAATACTAGTTTTCCTCATAATGGCCATGACTAACAATGTCTGGAATTTCAAAATATTACTATGCATGTCATGTCTTTCATTTACTAGAAAACTAAGAGAATGTTCCATCCATTATTTGACAGGCTATAGCGAAACAAATTACTTGAGCATCAAATTATTTCATTTTAAATGTTGTCAACATTATGTCATTGCACTTGGTCTTGTCAAACGTTTTATTGATGTAAGAGAATGTTCCATCCATTATTTGACAGGCTATAGCGAAACAAAGTACTTAAGAATCAAACTATTTCATTTAAAATGTTGTCATCATTCTGTCATTACACTTGGTCTTCTCAAACATTTTATTGATGTTGGACATGGTAAACCCTTAACCATGGGGAAGGAGTACCTTAAATGTATGAGTTCATTATTTTTACAAAAATAAGTACATTATAGCTAACTGCAATTGATTAGGGATATCCTACCGATCAAAAGGAGATATACTTTGTATGAATTCTTGCATTACATTCAAGTAATGATTGTATCCAAACTGATGACCTTTGGTGTGTGTTTGATAAGGCTCTCTTGAGTAGGATTTGAATACAATAGACAAGAATGAAGAAGATATAATCAAGAAGTGATCCTTGAAACTGTTGGCGCTTGAAGACCAGTGGCAAGCTCTGGATTTGTCACCCACACAGAAGTTTTGGAGAACAACCAACAATGAAACCATATTATACCTTAAACACAATTCCTTATGAAATTTAATCATGAAACCCTTGACATTGCGCACTTACTCGGTGCCTCAAAATTCGGTTTGATCATAGAACTCCTAGAATATTGAAATTGACATCTGGATTCTTTACATTACATTCGACGCTCTCCTTAGATACATGAGATATTGTTTATAAGATTCCTTATTCTGATTGTTGAAGTATGATGGAGAAAATGCAGTCCCTCCATCATCAATCCATTGAACTTCAGACATATTATAATGCAAAAATAAAGATGAAGGGCATTGGTGTCATTCACTGCCAACACTTCCTTAACATATGGATGAAGGTCACGGACACAGAGTATCTAAATTGCCAAATTGTCAACCTTAACTAAAACCATTTACAATACCTCTTTTAGAAATTTTGTTTATGCTTGAGGAATAGTCCCACATTGGTGCTAAGGAAAGGTATTTTTAGAGTTTATAATGTTGGGCATATTGCATGCATGTCGACGTGTAGTGCAATGATAATTTCCCCTTGTGGGCTCCTCCCTTGGCTTGGTACTTGGTATTTGAGTGCTTGTGTGTCGAGTTCTTTGGTATGTTGTTTCTTGTGTTGTGCTAATTTCTTTATATGCCCAACATATTGTTTTTTTAAATTTAAAATATAGGTAATATGGTAATTGCATGAAGGTTCTCTCCTTGGTGATGTAGTACAACCTTTAGGTCACGAGCCTGATAGGTGGTCTTGGAGATTTGGCATGAAACATAAGAGTTGGAGATTGGGCTATGAGACCAATAAGTTTTTACAAGAAATAGTAATGACCTAGGCATTGTGAAATGGTTAAAGTTTTAGGCACTACGAAAATATATGTCTTTATAATTTTTTTACAAATTTTATACAGTGCTAACAACTTGTTGGATCACTGAGAGGAGGGGTGAATCAGTAATCGAGAAATCCAATCCTTTTCAACCAAAAAATTCAAGTGTTATACCAATGTAGCATTATCATCCAATAGTTGCAGAGTAAATAAACAATGAACAAATGAGAAATCATACACATACACAGTACACCATACAGAAGTCATATCACTCATGCTCCCCTTGTGACCATCGCTCCCCTTGGAACCATGCCTCTGTTCTCTGCATATGATAAATCTCTCCCCCTATTTCATCATTTGCAAAGGTATATTTTCATCCGAGGCTACTCCCCCTAACTGAATTGTCCTTGGGGATACTCCCCCTAACTGAACTCTTCCTGAAACTGATCTCCTGACTTAAACTATCCTCTTTATGGTGCTTCCTCATGTAAATATAAGACATATAAGATAAGAATTCAAAAGCATTCATTTGGAGTAGAAATTACTCCAAGTCTCTGGCAAAGATACTCAAATGCTTCCCGTGGAAGCGGTTTTGTAAATATGTCTGCCACTTTTTCTTTTGTGCCCACATATTCAACTCTGATGTTTTTCTTTGCAATATGTTTTTGTAGAAAGTGATACTTGATTGGAATGTGCTTCTTCTTGGAGTGAATCACTGGGTTCTTTGAGATATTGATGGTGCTTGTATTATCACAATAGATTGGAATGGGCTCATCATACTCAACCTGTATATTTTTCAGAGTTTGTTTCATCCATAGAACCTGTGTACAACATGTTGTTGCTGCAATATACTTTACCTCGACTGTAGATAAGGATATTGATGATTGTTTCTTTCTTAGCCATGATACTAAACACTCACCCAAGTAGAATGGTTCTCCACTGGTGCTTCCTCGGTCATCAATGCAACGTGTCCAATCTTCATCTGTGTAGGCAATAAGTGATAGATCTTTTCCTTTTGTATACCATAATCCAAACTCTTATGTTCCTTTGAGATATCTGAAAATCCTCTTCATTGCTACGACATGTGTTTCCTTTGGTGTTGCACTTGTCCAACTTCTTGAATTACATCTAGTCTGGATACTATCACATATAGTAAGATGCCAATCGTTGACTTGTATTTCCTCTAGTCTGTAGACTTTGAATCATCATCTTTTCTCAACTTGCAACTGGTTTGCATAGGAGTGGTAACTGGTTTGCAATATTCCATTCTGAACCTATTTAGCATTTCTCTGATATACTTAGTTTGAGAAATAAAAATTCCTTGGTTTCTTTGACATATATGAAGACCCGGAAAGAAGGAAATTTCTCCGAGTAATGACATTTCAAATTCATTCTGCATATCCTTTGCAAATTTTTGGCTTAACCTGTCATCATTTCTTCCAAAAATAATATCATCAACATAAAATTCAATTAATAAAATACTATCTTGAGTTACCTTGATGTAGAGGTTGTTGTCTGCACTTCCTTTTCTAAACCCTGCCTGTTGTAGATATTTATCCAGTCTAGAGTACCATGGTCTAGGAGCCTGTTTTAGACCATGTAAGGCCTTCTTCAATTTACACACATAATCTGCATTCTATGACAACTGAAATCCTTTTGGTTCTTCAGTGTAGACTTCTTCTTCAAGTTCCCCATTCAGAAAAGTTGATTTTACGTCCATATGATATACTTTAATATTCTTGGAGCAAGCATAAGCTAAAAGCAATCGAATTGCTTCCATTCTGACAACTAGGGAAAATGTCTCTTCAAAGTTGATTCCTTCAACCTATGTGTATCCTTTACATACCAATCTATCTTTGTTCCTTGTAACCTATCCATATTCATTCAATTTATTTATGAATACCCACTTTGTGCTAATCACATTCTTATTCTTTGGTATTGGAACCAATTCTCAAGTGTCATTCTTCTCTATTTGATCCAATTCTTCATTCATGGCCTTATTCTAAAATTCATCATTGCTGGCCTCTTCAAAATTGTTTGGTTCAATCGTAGATGAAAATGCTAAGTGTGTTTGTTCTGGTGAATGAATTCTTCTTCTAGTCTCAACTCCTGCATATTTGTTTCTGGTAATCTGATCTGAAGGATGATTCTTTTGTACTCGTTTTCTAGGTATCTTTGGAAGCACTTTATGAACTTTCTCTTCTACTTATATCTAATCCTCTTCATCGTCCCCTTATACTTCTTCTTCATCTTATTCTTCTTCTTTGTAAAGTTGTTCCATTGATTCATTTTCTTCTTCCTTTAATTCTCGTCCACTTATTTCATCAATTGTTACATTGATGTTTTCCACAACTTTTTTCAACCTCAGATTGTAACACTTGTATTCTTTCCATGAACTTGAGTAACCAACAAGTACTCATTTTTCCACACGAGAGTCAAAATTTCCCATTCTGTCATCTTCTCTTTCGATGTAGCATTTGCTTCCAAATAATTTGAAGTGCTTCACATTTGTTGGTCTTCCTTTTCATAGCTCATAGGGAGTTTTGTCGGTGTTGTTTCTGATCATTACTCTGTTTTGAATGTGAAATGTTGTATGCATTGCATGTGTCCAAAATATATCTATCAATTTGGAATCCATTAACATTGTTCGAGCCATTTTTTGTACTGTCATGTTCTTTCTTTCAACAACTCCATTTTGTTGAGGTGTCCTAACAATGGAGAATTGCCTTTTTATTTCATGTCTGTTGTAGTAGTCCATAAATTCCTTTAAAGTGAACTCTCCTCCATTATCAGATCTCAAACATTTGATTTTTTAATCCATTTTATTTTCAACCATTTCCTTGTAGACCTTGAAGTTTTCAAAATCTTCTGACTTATTCCTGAGAAAGAAAATTGTAGTCATTATTGTATAATCATCAACTAATAACATAAAGTATTTCACACCTTTTAAACCCTTTGTTGTAGTTGGTCGAACTAGATCAGTATGCACAATTTCCAGTGGTCTTGTCATTGAATATTCCTTTGATTTAAACCTAGTATTTGTTTGTTTTCCTTGTTGACAATGCTTGCATAAAGTGTTGGTCGGTTTCGTAATCTGGGGCATTTCTTTAACTGCTTCCTTTTTGCTGAATTTGACAAGGTTATCAAAGTGTATGTGACCCATTATTATGTGCCATAGCCAACTTTCATCTTCCTTTCCTAGACAACACTTTTCATTTCCAATTTCAGTTAATACATATATGTTGCTTGAAGTTCTTACAGTTGTTGCAATCAATTTTCCTAAACCTTATTTTCTTATCTCGCACTTTTGTGAATCGAAAGTAAATTTATAACCTTGGTCAAACATTTGACTCAAACTTATAAGATTATGTTTCATATCTTCTACTAGTAGAACATTTTATTCCTTTGTATTCTTGTTTTCAATTCTGACTGTGCCTTTTCCAATGATTTTAGTTGAATCATCATTTCTGAAGGAGACTGATCCATATCTTTCCTTTATTAATGTAAGAAACATGTATTTATCACCTGTCATGTGTTTTGAACAGCCATTGTCAACATACCAACCATGTTTCTTCTTCTTAGCTTGTAGAGTGAGTGTGCATTCATCATTGCTATAATGATTTTTCTTTCTTATCCATGTTCTCTTCTGAGGTTCTTGTCTGTGACTGTTGTTGTTCTGTTGTGTTTCTCTAGAAGGAAATTTTATTCTTCAATCTTTGACCATGTGTCCAAATTTGTTACACTTGTAGCATTCCACTTCAGTGCTCAATGATTCAAACATGTTGTAACTTCTTCTCTGTGTTTCACTGGGCCTTCTTAGATAACCATTTTGCGTATGACTTTCAAAGTTGTTAATGTTCCTGATGTTGGCTCTGCAATTCATAGCTTTATGTCCAAAATTATTACATGCATAACATAAACCAAAAAAGATAGTTTGATACCTGGGAGTTGAAGATATTCTGAAAGGTGTTGCTCTTCTGAATCCTTCTTTTTCCTGAGACCTATATGTCGGTCGTTGATTCTGAAATCTGAATATTCTCAGTGGAGGAGTGCCCCTGTAATATTCTTTGTAGGTCTTCATATTCCCTTTGATTGTTTATGCATATCTTTTTGGATATGTTTATTGTTCTTTTGTTTTGGAGCTTGATCCATTTTATGTCTGATTGTATCCAAGTCTGGACTTGTCATGATGAGGATTTTGATTGCTGATAATGTTATCCAAAACTTTTGTGTTGTTTTGCATATTTTTCTCTTGAATATCCTTTCTTAATGTGACAATCTATGCTTCCAAATTTCCAATGATCTTGTCTCTTTCTTCTAGTTGTTCTTTGAGTACTTATTCAATTCTTTTATCTTCTTCTATTTGAACCTTCAAATTTGTGATCATTTGTTCTAGTTCCTGAGTGTCTTCTTTCTTGTCTAGTTCTGCTTGTAGCTTCTTGTTTTTCTTCTTTTCTCTTCTTATAACTTCTATGGCACACAAAAATTCTTCTCGCTAGTCAACTTTTGTCGAGTCTTCATATTCTTCTTCGGTGTCTTCTTTATCATAGTCTTCTACTGCCATGAATAGAACTCTTTCTATTTCACTGTCACTGACTTCATCTTCATCTGATGAGGAGATGTCTTCTTTGGTGCATAAGCTTTTCTTGAAATCTTTCTTTGTGGTTCTTTTGCCTTTATATGTGTGTTTTCTATTTGGGTAATCTTCATCATTCCTCTTATTTTTCTTATGAGGACATTTGTTAGCAAAATGACCAATACCATCACAATTAAAACAAATCAATGGAAACTTACCTTTATATCTGTCGTTGGTTCCTTTGTTCAATCTTTTGAAAAGGTTGGCCATTTCTTCATCATCTTCCGAGATGTCACTGTTGTTGATATGTTATTTTTCCTTTTTCTTTCCTTTTTGCTTTGACCTTTTGGATGCTTTGAAAGTTAATTCTTTTATATATGGATTTTCCTGTTCAGTTCTCATTTCATATGCTGTGAAGATTCCATGTAGTTCGTGTATGCTTATTAAATCTAGATCTGCTCATTCTTCTAGTGTTGATATCTTAGGATCAAATCTCATAGGAAGAGATATTAGTACTTTTTGAAAAATTACAGGTTCGTTAATTTCTTCTCCCAATCCTATGATTGCATTTACTGTTTCATCGAATCGTAAGAAGTAAGATGCAATATTCTCATCTTCCTTCATCTTTAGTTGTTCGAACTGACCTTTGTAAGTTTGAAGCTATGTTGCTTTGACTTTTGAATCTCCTTCATAAATATTTTGAAGCTTTTCCCAAATCTCTTTAGCGGATTTACAATGTATAAATTTGGTGTATATTGATTCACAAAGACCATTCAAAAGTGCATTTGTGGCTTTGGAATTATTTTTCTTGAGTTTTATTGCTCTTTCATTTGTCGGTGGAACTGTTGGTTCTTTGTATCCATATGCAATAGATTGCCTAAATTCAAATCCCTGTGCCTGTATATATGTTTTCATCCTTCTGCTCCAAAATGCATACTTTTGTCCATCAAACTGTGGTATTCCATTTTTATACATTGATGCAGGAGCATCGAAATCACATCGAAAGGAAGAGAACGTGGAACCGGAATTGACACCTCAACACATCGAAGAAGCCAAACCAACCTTAATCAGTTGGGTAGTGGTGTGAAGACCTTTTTGATTTTCTTGTTAATTTATTAACTGTCTTTAAATTCGAGCTACCATTTGAAATGACACAACCAT
>JASDQU010421248.1:0-10147 GCA_032191745.1 Picea mariana
GACCACTTTTTTCCACCCGTGAATTAACTGAGCTAACAAAGAATTGATTGTGCATCTAACTGTGTTATCAGAAGCTAGACATCACCATCTGTTTGTCTACCCAGCTTGTCCATTCGCCTACCCCGACCTACTTGTTTAAAAGTGAGAATGTCGGGCGAACACACTAATTTAGAGAAGTCCATCAAGGAGGTTCTTAACAAGTTTATGGCCGATAGAGCTATGTTTGAAGGTATCTAGGCATCGTTGACCAGGGGATTGCAGGCTTCCCCTTTGACTTGATGACATTCTGCCCGTATTAACCCCACGACTGAGCAACGAAGTAAGCATTGCAACGATATGGCTAATATGAAGCAGATCCCACCAATATTACCATACTATATCCCACCGTTGGCTTGCACAGTTAACCGCGAAAACATCCCATGAGACTATGAGTACACTTTGATCACCGCATACATTCCGAAGGGAATACACATAGTTGGGATCCAATTGGGACAGATCCCATTAATAAATAACATCGATTTCAACCTTGGATATAGAAAGAACTACGCTATGCTAGTGCCCCATAGATACCCGATGAAGTCAATTGGGAAGAAGCCTCACATTATCTCCCAGCTATGGATTAAGGATTTGGCGCAGTCGACTATTCTCAATGTGATGAAGATTCCCCATTTTGGCCTCCATCAGAAGGTTAATGCTTGCATTAAAATCCTCTTTTCATTCTACCATGTTGGATACCTGTTGCTTGACTAATGGATTGCTGTGGATCTGACGTTGATCCACTTGATTATAGGGTTAAGCATGAAGGGACCCGACCCTCATAAATTTTATCCAGGGAAGGCCTCAGATTGCTCCCTGGCACAATGCATCAAGGAGGAATATGAAAAAGTCAAAAAGGAAAAGCGAGGCTACAAGGTAGCCTCTATCGAGGATGGTGTAATGCACCTCGCTTTCCAACTCATAGTTGGCAAGCTCGTAAGAAATAACCACCCCACACAAGTCACCGGGTTCATGGTGGAACTCGCAGGAAAGTGTGTGGAGGGCATGCAAATGAATTGGGTGAGTTACCTCGTCAATGAACTCAAGAAAGACTGTCACAGAGCTTAGGATCAAGGATATGAGTTCCACTTCAACTGGCTGCTCGTGTTGATCATATTTGTCGCTTGGAAAATGCCTGAAGGAGCCACCTTCCCGGAGATAGAACCACGAGAGTCGTTAGTCTTTAGGTTCTCTACCTTGTGGTACACCAATGACATGTCAAAGCAATGGCAGTCGAATGCTGTGTTCCATGCCTATTATCAGCAAATGAAGGTTTCCATTAAAGCCTTTCCACGCATGACACCGCGCACCCTGCACCAGTACCGACCATTTGCAAAGTTTTGCGCAGATAGACATTTTATATATATCACTGTGTGCAAAGATGAGAGCAAGGAAGAGTGATATTCATATTAAAATCTCACAGATAACAGCATGGAGAAGATCATGAAGGAGTGGACATAGGAGTTCCTTGTACCAGTTGATGATGCAGAACTCTCTGACCCCAACATCATAGGAAGCCCCTTGGTCACCCGGGTCGAGCATGCTGGACACTGCAGTGCGAAGAAGAAAAAGAAAAAGGAGGAAGTCCAGAATATAGAAACCGATGAGGAAGACAACGCCTCTAAAGGAAATGGATCTGGCTCACCAAGAGGAGGAGATGACACAAATGGACAAGGAGGAGGGGATAAAGGATAAAATCAAGGAGAAGGCAAAGCTACACCACCGAAATACCCCCCTACTGTAACACCACAAAACATAAAGGTTTCTCCAAAGAAACCTTCAGCAAGAAAGAAGACGCGCGCTAGTAAGCCCCAGTTGGATGCCACACTCACAGAAGATGATATCAGTCTAGTCCACGGAGGGATGGAGGATGCGTTCAAAGATATCTTACAAAGATATGGAGCAAAGCAGGAAGAGCTGTATGAAAGGTTCAAGAAGGAGCTGAAGGAAATACAACAAGCCATTCATTTGAGCTATGCAGTACCCACTGTGCCTTCTTTGTCACAGGTTGTAGAATTGGGGGATGAGCCCACCCAATTAAGAAGACTTGCATATGTGACAGAGGCTCAACTTCAAAAAGTCCAAGAAGGAAAGGAGAAGGCTATAGAATCCCTGAAGCAAGAGAAAGAGGAAGTCCTAGAGCAACTACGATTTGCGCGGTATTGCGTAATCACCTATGAAAATGAGAAATATGAGTTTCGGGCGATGCTCGAGGAGGACAAAGTGAAGATACAAAGAGAAAAGGACCAGTTGCTTGCGGAGCAGACTGCAGTCAAAGAAGCGGTGAATAAATCACTTCTCTCTGTGCTCGGCTTGGCATAGGAGGAACACGAATCGGTTGAGATTCAAGTGGAGAAGCTCGTTGAGGCCATCCAACAGTTTCAAGCACAGATAACAGAGTTGGAAATCTAAGCAGCACCGAGCACCTTGCAAGAAGTGTGTGACCAGAGAGAGGAAGCTAGCAAGAACACAATAGGAAGAATACGGGCCCTCACCTCAAAGTGCAAATAGTTGAGCGATCGAAGTGCACAGACTTATGAATGCCTCACAAAAGTTCCAGAGCTAAGGAAGTGGGAAGAGAAGCTACAGGAGGCGCAACAACATGCCTTCTCCGTGTAGGCGCATATGAAGTTCCTCACCACAGTTGAGAGAATGAAGAGATCTAAAGAGCAACACACAGTCCAATAGAAAATTACTACCATCCAAGGTAGATTAATGGAAGTAGCGCATAAGCTACAACCTGTGCAGGATGAAGCCTACAAGGTGTTTGAAGAAATTGAAGGACAAGTCTTGCAACTGGACCAAGTGGTTGGGACAGTGGAACAATGCCTGGAAGGGCCTGTTACTGCGTAGACAATCCAAGAGCTCATTGAGCAGGAGGCTTAGGCAAAGCAGCAAGTCGAGGCCACTCGAGTGAAGCTTGAGGCCTTTGTAGCAGCACTGCCCAGATCCGAGTGACTTGGGATGAGTCACAGGTGAGTGTTGGGGGCTTGTTGGCCCTCGACCAAGTTTTGAGGAAACCTTGGTCAGGTTTGGACCACCTTTTGGACTTCGACGCGAGGATCGAAGATGAAACGCCATGGAGGAGATGAGATCACATATCTCACTTGTTTTGCGGGCTATGTGGACCCATCAAGTGGTTCATTAGGGTTTTTGTAATGGGTTATGGAATGTTAGCCCATGGGTTTACCCATGTTTAGGCCTTTTTGCAAGGAAATGTGAAAGTATAAATAGATAAGAATGTATGGTAGAAGTAGAGAAAGGGAAGATAGCTTGCAAGGCTAAGTGCAAGTAGTTTTGGGTTGCTTTGTGCAACAGATTGAGTATGTAAGGCTCTGTGCTCAATAGAGAGGTTGGTTTTCTGGTGTGACCTAGTTTTGGGAAGGAGGATCTGGCGCTCAGTGCGTAGATCTCCTGTCCTCTGCGAAGCTTGGCTATGTGGCTTAGTGCACAGATGTAGACAAATGTAAGATATTGAAGAATAATAAAGAAGATGAAGCAGTTGGTGGATGTAGCCCCACACTGGGGTAAACCACGTATATCTTGTGTCTTATGGTTGCTTTGTGCTGTGTTGTTTATATTATGAATCTTCTTTTCTTATTATGTATGTTAGATAGATCTATATATGCTTAGTGCTTCACATGTGTTAAGGACGGATGAATGTTAGATCTAACTCATGGATATGTGCTAAGTGGTTGAAGTACTTAATCTTTAATGTTACTGTGTCGATCTATCTTAGGGTTTCATTCTGCGATGTTAATGAAGCTAATGAACTAATGCATATCTCCTGTTGAGTGTTATTAAAGTCCTTTGTGAAGTGTTATAATCATAGATCTGTGTCCTAGCTTGGTTATAGACACCTGAGTCCTGTAACCCCCCTGCCTCTACCTCGGGTGAGACTTCGCCTGCTTCGCAGGTGTTTCAAAAAGGGTCGGTAGTTAGGGTTTTGTTGGTGCACTGTTGAAGAGTTGAATCCAACACGTGCCTTTTCCTTTTGGTTTTATTTATTTGTTTAACCAACATTAATGTCAAATGACATTTAATCATCCCATAACTCTCGTGGATATGGGATGATTAATTGCTGGATATATTCCAACACAACAACTTGGTGGATTTATTGCCGACTGTAGTGGTACCCACTTGGAGGAACGATAGGACTGGTTCGGAAAGTATCTCTAAGTGATTGGATTGTTTTTTCATATCTGAGCATCTTCTTCAGCTTTCAGATAGACAGAGATATTGGGTTGAATATCTGTTCATTTCAGACCATGCTCCCATCTTTCTACAACTAGATTCATTCTCACATCACTCTACCTATCCTTTTAATTTCAACCCGTTGTGGTTGCAGAACCCTGATTTTGAGCGATTGGTCACCAAGGTTTGGACTGATCAGTCCTTTCTACTAGATGTTGACGTGCATAGACGTCTTGCGTGGAAGTTGAAAGACTTAAAATTGAAAGTTAAAAGTTGGTCCTGTAATATCACTCGGTCGAACCCAATTGTAAATGTAATATAAGTAAGATGGTGAGCTGTTTTGACATCAATTGGTAATGCATGTCATGTGGCATAGTGCGCACATGAACTGCGCAGTAAAATGGTGTAGTATGCACATTCCTAGATACCGTGCGCAATAACTAAAGTGCGAGCAGTATGGAGGATAACAAGCCTCATGTATATGATATGTGTTATAGGATGGTGATCCAGTTATTATAAGCTGGGATGCTTATGTTTTGGTATTAGGCCAGAACGCCTAGATGTCAAAGGCCAGTGCACCTATTTTGTACATGACTCATGATTAATATAAAATACATCACTGCGTGTAGACTGACCACGATAAAAGAGATGGGGAACTGAAATTCACCAGTTAGGGAAAGGGAGGGCCAAAAGTCAAGGGAATATTATATTAATATTTCCTAAAAGTATAAAGTATGGATAATTATTTTATCCTAAGTTCTAAAGTTGGGGACAAGTGGACCAAAGTAACTTTCGATATGACAAGTGTCTAGTTGGGGACATGCATTCATATCGTGGGGGACTTAGCTCATTTGGTCACTTTTTCAGGGGATTTTCTTACCAATAACTTGACCATCATTCAGACAATCACTTCCATGAGGAGTTCCACAGTGATTCCTTCCTTCACTCAGTTATCCAGTCAATGATTCCATGACCATTTTCACTCACGCATTCCGTTATCCTTGAGACATCCATTTCACCATTTCTGAGCTTGTTCTCATAGCCTTTTCTAGTTGGTGTACTTGGTTATCTTGGAGTGGGATTGAAGAAGCGGTTTGTCAGGCCCGTGAGTGATTCTCCGAGCGAGAGAATTGTTGGGGATTGCTTCCCGAAGGTGCTAAACTGTAGCTACAATGATTTGAGACTTTCGATCCGGTCTGTTGCTGAAGCCCTGGAAGGGAAGTGGGGAAGACGAGGGATTGTTGAGCAGAGAAGGGGCACACTTCCTTGGGTGGGACAGGCATGTGGGGAATGAGAGGCTGTAGGCTGTTAGTTGAGTGAGCAACTAAGATAGAGTCCTTCCTGTTATCCATTAGCCTTAGCCTGGTTAGGAACTCTTTACCTTGGGTGGAGTTCAGTCCCAGCTCGGGGGTGACTCATTGTTGAGAGTGATGAATAGTGTAGTCTAAGGCTGGGAGGTTCGTGGACGGTCTATACACAGTTGGTGACAATATTCCCAAGATAAGTACCAATCGTATGATATAATGATATGCTGCTTTGTTATTTACATGCTTATGTTACAATTGATCATATATGTGATTATAATTGCCTGTATGTTTATGGGTAATTCCTCGTATATGCTACATATCTGTGGTTACTGTTATTTTAGTATAAAGTCGTATATTACAGAATGTAATGGTTTGTTTATGTTTATATGTAAAGCTTCCGCAAGAGTACTGTATGTATGTGTTTAAGTTGCATGCAGTTTTAAGGGAAAGTTTATGTGGCATAACTCAGTCGATTACTGGGTATGTTACCGTATGTTCCACAGCTAGAGAACAAAAGCATTCCCTAGAGTAGCATGGTCCAGCCTGTATAAGGTTGGGGATGTTACCAACTGGTGTCAGAGCATGAGAGGTTTCTCTAGAGAGGCGACCCCCGGCCCGCGGGTGGCCGGGGGAACGCTACAAATTGGTATCAGATCTTCAGTTCAACACTGAGCCTGGATGGGCCAGAGGGGTTCAGTTGAAGTGAATATTCACAGAAGAGTAACTTCGAAGTGACCAAAATTCGAGTCACGGAGCGTCCATGGAAAAAGTTGGCGTGCCAGTGTGCACGGTAAATTGTGGCATCGCACAGAATATTATTATGTGCGGATGCACGCGCAGAATTTAGCCTTGCGTGGTGAGCACGCACATAGTAATGTGCACATGGGGTGCACAAGTATTGCTTAACACAGAGGAGTTTTGTTGGTACACACATAGTATGAGTATAAGTTGTCTCGCGACAATGTGTTCATTAGTGCGTGCAGATAATTGTGCGCGATAGAATATGTTGAAATTTGACATGGTGCAATGCATGGGGCGAAATGCATGTGGAGTATCGGTGCACGATACCAAAAATGTGTGCAGTGGGCATTTGTGCACAACACAAAAGTAGTGTGCGCAAGTTGTCGGCGCGATGGAGAAGAAATGAACAATAGATATAGGTGCACGAAAAAGCGTTTTACCTTGAGATGTTGCTATGCACGTTAAATATAAATGTACAGGTCGAATTTTAGTGCGCGCAAAGTTGCTTGGAAGGCGATGAGTCTGAGTTTAAATTGCATAATAATAGAAGAAAAAGAAACACACAACCGCATTGAAGCATTAATTAAAAAGAATTTCGAGTTTTATTTTCCTTCGATTCAGACAGATGAAAGTGAAATATAAGCTTACAAGGAAAGCATACTATAAAAGAAAACAAGATTCATAACACCACCAGATAGAATTTTGTAATAAATAGTCTAAAATCCATTTCTGTATTTATATAATCGTATTAATCACAAAATTAAAAAAGGGGGATGACAACAGTTAGCCTGTTGTAAAGGGTCGTTTAAGAACAGGCCTATCATCTCTGGTGCTCCTTACCTCCGCTACTAGCTGTTCAAAAATTCGCTGAAACATGCTTAATTTTAGTTGAAGACTCACTTCAGCTTAGAGATCTCCTCCTTTAAATAAGAATCTAACTAGACCGGTTGATTCTCTCCAACACTTTCGACCGCTTCAGCCGTGGATTCCTCCTTCTTCTGCCGCTTGCTCCTTTTCTTCTTAGCAACTGGCCTGTTGATGACTAAATCCTTCATAGTGGGATTCAACCTAACTTCCAACCACGAGTCTATAGCCATCTCTGTGTGGAATTTAGTTACTAGAATGTGAGCAAGGACCATTTCCTCCTTATTTGCAGGAAAGTCTAGCATGTTGCCTGAATAACCAGTCTCACTCGATTTAGCCTTGTCTATGTATCTCAGGTTGTGGATACCGAAATGCTTTTACAGAAAGCAGAAAGTCAAGCAGTTTGGAGATTACTTCGGTCATGGATACACAGATACCTTCATACTTGAGGATTGATAGTTATAGAATTCCAATTATGAAGCGCAGATGGATTACGTACAAGAATGTTGGGTTTCCATGCTCGGCTAATCCATTTCGAATGATTATATTTTGATTTCATTACATGGCGGCGTTCAACTGACGTCACATGGTTGCAAAGTACTGAATGAGTGAAGTAGGGTGATCTGACTAGCTGTTGTCTGCTCCACAAGTGGTGGATTTGACATGTTGAGACACGTGATATCGCGTCTTGGCGAAAGTGGTTTCAACAAACCACCTTCTTGCACAGATGTATCTCTGAAGGAACTGCGCGCCTATGTTTTCAAGCCTTGGGCCTTATCTAGAATTGTCATGGTGATAACACCAGGAAATCGGGAGAGATAATTATGATGTATATATTGAACCAAAAGGGTGCATATTTTCATGAATTACTGAATTATTACCCTGATAAGTTTTGATGGTTGCACGTTTTGCAGAATTAACAACTAGATCATATCAGACCAGTGCAGAGTCCATAGGAATGGAAGAAGCACAAGGGAATTATAGTCAACAAGATGAGAGTAGAGGGGTGGATGTCCATTTGGGCATTGAAGGAACGAACTCCAATGGACATGGAGAAGAAAGGAATGAAAATATGAATATGGCTGAGACCATTAAGAATTTGCAGAAGGATGTCCAAAGCCATAAAGCTGATAATGAAAGACTTATGAAAGCCAAAGAGTACCAGGATGACTTCAACATGAAGTTATTGGAAGGTTTGAACAGAATAGAAAATAAATTGGTTAAGGAGAGTGGGTCAAGTAAATAAGGGAGTCACAAGCCTTTAGAGGAGAAAAGAAAAGAAAAAAGTGCTAGTAGACATCACCATCATTCCCTAAGGAATTCCAATAAGAGAGCAGGCAACAACTCGAGTCTATCCCCTATCAGAAGGTATAAGAGATCTGGGGTGGATGAGCTGCGAGGAGAAATGAACAAAATCAAACCCCCTACATTTGATGGTGAGCAAAAGAAGGATGAAGATGCAGAAACATGGTTGCTAAGCATGAGAAAGTATTTTCAATTGCATAATTATTCTTCTCATGCAGAAGGTAGAATTGCTATCTATCAACTCAAAGGAAAGGCCTCCATGTGGTGGGATCAACTTGTGCAGGTGCAACACATTGTAGAGAAAAATGTTACTTGGAGGGAATTCAAGAAGTATTTTGAGAAGAAGTATTTGACTAAGATATACTATGACAAGAAAATGAAAGAATTCTTTGAACTCAAGCTTGGAAGTATGACCATAGATGAATATGAGAGAAGGTTTCTGGAACTGCTGAAGTATGTCTCTTTCATCAAAGATGAGACAATCAAAATTCAAAGGTATTTGAGTGGATTGCCATCGTTCATCAGTGACAAAATACAGTATGATGATCCCAAGACATTAGAAGAGACCATAAGGCGAGCTAAATGCTTATATGATTAGTAGGAAGCAAGGCCAACTTTCCAAAAGGCTTGGGAAGACAATAATAAATTCAAGATGTATTAAAGGAAGAAGGAAGCTAAGCCACCATTCTTCAGAAATAATCCACAAGGACAAAAAATGCCTAAAGAACCCAGAACGATTGACATAGGGAGTCAAGGGCTAAGGTAGCCACCTATGCAATGTTGGGGTTGTAAAGGGGACCATAGGTTTAGAGATTGTCCTCACAGAGGTGAAAAAGGAAGGGTTGTTCACAATGTACAGCAAGCCGAAACAGTGGAGGACATGGGAAGATATGTGCCAAGGATTTATGCAGCCTTGGACAACAAGCAAGTAGAGTATCAGTCCCACATGATTGAAGTGGAATGTATGATCAACAACCAAACCATTGCTATTTTAATTGATTTAGAAGCTATTCATAGTTATATATACCCTAAGATGTTGGAAAGTTTGCAACTGCCAAGAAGAAAACATGAGAAATCTTGGTTGGTGCAAATGGCTACAGGAGCCAGAAGAAAAGTTAATGAGATGGTTAAGTCATGCCTCATGGACATGAATGGACTAAACACCAAGCCAGATTTAAACATCTTGCCTTTAGGTTTCTATGACTGTTTAATTGGGATGGATTGGTTGGACCAACATCACACTCTCCTAGACTGTCACAAAAAAGCATTTACTTGCCTGGATGAGGAAGGGAAACTAAGGAAGGTACAGGGAATTCCCAGGGCAGTAACCATTAGAGAAATTTCAACATTACAACTGAAGAAATGTTACAAAAATGGATGTCAAATAATTGCAACTCATTTGGTAGAGACACCTAGAGATAAGGTGCCAAATTTGGAATATTATGCAGTCTTGGAAGATTTTGAAGATGTGTTCAAGGAGGTACCCGGACTACCCCCAAGGAGAGACATTGATTTCTCTATAAATTTGATGCCTGGAGCAGCGCCACCATCAAAGACTCCTTACATAATGAGTACACTAGAATTGAAGGAGTTGCAAATGCAGCTTCAGGAACTTCTGAAGAAGGGATATATACGCCCAAGCGTGTCACCTTGGGGTGCCCCAATCTTGTTTGTGAGAAAGAAAGATGGAACACTAAGGT
>JASDQU010421252.1:0-10147 GCA_032191745.1 Picea mariana
CTCACAAGTGTCACAAACATCAAGCTAAGAATACTTCCATGATTCCTATGTCATACCCATAACGACATGATAAGGACACTTGAAACACCTCAAACATTTGATTTGGAAGAGGACAAATGAGTCAGCAGGCTTGCAAACCTTTTTCCATATGAAAGCACCTCAAAAACTAAGTTTTTGGAGAGGAGCGCTCCCCCTTACACTACCTCGGAGCACCGACGCTCCCCCTTACACTATCAGAGAGCATCATAACGCTCCCCTGGCCCTTTTGAGGGAGCACTATAAATTTTGAGAGCACTGGCACCTCTTAAAGCCTACTAGGGAGCGCTACAATGCTCTGATGGCCCTTTTGAGGGAGCGCTACCTATTCTGGGTANTTAAGCTGTTGAGATGAATGGGGGAAGCATCTTTTCATTCTTGGAAGGCAGTTGGATTCGAATCCCTAGTCCAACCATGATCCTAGGGAAGATCCTCAACTGAAGGAGGAAAATCCTCAACTTCCCCAAGGATATCTCAAGATTGTTGAGCCTCTCCAAGGTTATATAAGCAAGCTTTCTAATGGTGAAAGAGGAATGGAAAAAGGAGAATCAAACCAAACTTATGATCTCATAAGGAGGACCGGAATGGGGGAAGAATTGCTAGCATGAAACCTATGATCTCATAGGAAACACACAGTCAGCCAAAGGAGAAGTGATCAGTGAAGCTGCTATCAACCAGGTTGTGGATCTTTCGAGCAAGGGTTAGACGAAGAGGACTTAAGGAAGCCGTCGCATTCGCATCTACGATTGTAAGCACTGCTGTCGTTATTATCATTAATATGACATGCTTGGCCTGTTTCTTTCTAGTTTGTGTCTGATGTTACATGAACTTATGATTAAATTGGTAGATCTATTTTCAAGCTAATATCAATAGAGTAGGAAGTGGTCGTATCTTGTTTGTCTGCAGAACTCAGCGAGGAGAAAAGGATTGAAGTGCAACTCGGAGCGTGCAGGGACAAACGTCGTTTAAGAGGTACTTCTGTCATCTTTCCTTCTCATGTATTAGTTTAGATGGATTTGAAAGAAAGTCAGTGTCCACGTTAAGCATTTTTCTATCTAGGTTTAAGGTCAAGCTCTAGAGGCGATCTACCTGTCCGCAGGGAGATTTTCCTACAACACCTTGTCCTAAAGGTGGTCATGTTGATATCTTCTTCTTTAATCCTTACCTGATATCTATATTCAAAAATATCTTTTCAACTTTCAATTGATCAAAGAGATCATCAGTCCTTGGCAGAGGATACTTGTTCTTTATAGTTACTTTATTCAACTATCTGAAGTTGATGCACAATCTCAATGTCCCATATTTATTCTTCAAAAAAAATACTAGGGCACCCCAAGGTGACACACTTGGGCGTATATACCCTTTCTTCAAAAGATCTTCAAGATGTATTTGCAACTCCTTTAGCTCTGGTGTACTCATTATGTAAGGATTCTTTGATACTTGAGCTTCTCTAGGCATCAAATTTATAGAGAAATCAATATCTCTATTTGGAGGTAGTCCCGGTACCTCCTTGAACACATCTCCAAACTCTTCCAGGATTGCATGGTCCTCCAGAGTTGGCACCTTATCCTTAGATGCTTCCTCCATATGAGTTGCAATTATTTGACAACCTTTCTTGTAATATTTCTTCAGCTGCATTTCTGAAATTTCTCTGACAGCAACTGCCCTAGGAATTCCTTGGATTGCTCTCTGATTTCCTTCCTCATCCAAGCAACTGAATTCCTTGTTATGAAAATCTAATGTGGCATGGTGTTGGTCCAACCAGTCCATACCAATTAGGAAATCATATGATCCTAAAGGAAATATATTCAAATATTCCTTTGTTCTTAGTCCATTCATGCCCACTGGACATTATTTAACAATATCATTGACGTTTCTTTTGGCTCTAGTAGCCAGCTATACCAACCAATATTTAACATGATTTCTTCTTGGAAAGTGAAAACTTTCCACCATCTTAGGATCTATATAACTATGACTAGCTCCTAAATCAATTAAAATAGTAATGGTTTGGTTGTTGATCATACCTTCCACTTAAATCATATGTGATTGATACTATGCTTTCTTGTTATCCAAGGATGCATAGATCCTTGGTACATTTATGCCCATCTCCCCCACTATTTCATCTCACTGAACATTGTGAACAACTCTCACTCTGTCACTTCTATGAGGACAATCTCTAAACATGTGATCACCTTTACAACCCCAACATTGAATAGGTGGCTACCTTGGCCTTTGACCACCTGTCTCAATCATTCTGGGTTCTCTAGAAGTTGGTTGTCCTTAAGGATTGTTTCTAAAGAAGGTGGATTAATTCCCTTCTTCCTCTGATCTATCTTGAATTTCTTCTTATCTTCCCAGGCCTTTTGGAAAGAAACATTTTTTTTTTTTTATCATATAAGCACTTAGCTCACCTTATGGTCTCCTCCAATCTTTTGGGATCATCATATTGTATTTTTTCACTAATGGATGATGGAAAACCACTCAAGTACCTCTGAATATTTACTGTCTCATCCTTGATAAAAGAGACATAGTTCAACAATTCTAAAAACCATATTTCATACTCATCAATGGACATACTCCCCAACTTGAGTTCAAAGAACTCTTTCATTTTCTTATCATATTACCTCTTAGTCAAGTATTTCTTTTCAAAATACTTCTTGAATTACCTCCAAGTAACATCTTTCTCTTTAATGTGTTTTACCTGCAAAATATGCTCCCACCACATGGATGCCTTACCTTTGAGTTGATAGATGGCAATTATTCCCTCTGCCTATGAAAAGTAATTATGCAATTGAAAATACTTTCTCATGCCCAACAACCATGTCTCTGCATATTCATCCTTTTTTTTTCTCCCCATCAAACATAAGAGGTTTTATTTTATTCATTTTCCCTCATATCTCATCCTCCCCAAACCTCGTATGCTTCCTAACAGGGGATAGACTTGAACTATTGTGTACTCTCTTATTGGAATGTCTCAGAGGGTACTGGTGATGTCTACTATCACTTTTTGTTATTTTTTGAATTCCTGATTTGCTTGAGCCACTCTCCTTATCCAATTTATTTTCTATTATCTCTAGGACCTGTATCAACTTCACGTTGAATTCTCCCTGTTTCTCTCTGGCTTTCATGAGATTTTTGTTATCTGCTCGGTGAGTTTGTACATCTTTCTGCAACTTTTTAATGATTTTCTTCATGTTCTCCTCTTTATCTATATCTTCTCCATGCCCATTGGAGTTCAATTATTCAACTACGAAATGGAAATCCATCCCTCTATCTTCACTCTCTGAACTAAAATCATCTTTTTCCTCCATTTCTCTACACCGTCGAAAAATTCAGTTTGACTCCGACGATTGTTAATTCTACAAAAAGTGCATTCAAATGAATTTTTGTCAGGCTAATAGACTTTAAGAATTTTCCCAGAGTAAACCAATATGATTCAATAAAAGAAATATCATATTCCATTTTCAATGGGTCTTGGTCAATCAAGAAGCCCTTGGGGCTTCTATCTCTAATCCTAATTCTGTTCTGCAACAAATTTCGGGTGCTAGCCCCTTTTCTTCTGCCCTTGGTTCACATGTAACCATGGTTGTGACCCAGTGATTATGATTTGGGTGCTTATCTAGAGCTTTGAAACTTTGGGCTCTAACTTTAGAGGTTTCATTTTTTCTGTGTGTCCCCTCATCACTAAGCAACGAATTGCTAAACACACGAAGAATGATGGATATACGGTCCACCTTCTGGAATCCAACGACTGAGACCTGCTATGGAACTTTAGGCTTCAAAGCTTCAGGACTTTAGAGATTCATATTTTCAGGACTTTGGAGGCTCTCACATTGACACACCCCCAACTCCCAAATCGTGAGTTTCTACATACTTACACATTACCCTTGGTGACATCATTACTTCACATTACTTCAGCACTACAAAACTTCAAAAAATTATTCCTTTCATTCCCTTATGAACCATTACTTCAATGTGTCAAGCATCCGAACTTCAAAAACTGGAACCATGCATCCACTGTGACCATCAAGGCCCCACCATCCATTCTCGATAGGAGGCCCATGTGGATCAATATTAGAAGTGGACATGTGGCCCACTCAAATGGGTGACCCATGTCACGTTCTATCAAGCATTTCAATAATTCAAAGGTTATTAACTCTTTGACACATGGAACACATCCTATGTGTCCATGTCATTTCGAGTGACATCAACAAGCCATGTCATTCAGGGTTTTGGGACTTCGGAAGTCTGGGACATCGAAACATTTTACACCCTTCACCTTTAAATCTTCCCAACGCCGAACTTCTTAACCTTCCGGGGTCCATATAGTACAACTTTCATTATATAAGAGTCTAACACCTAGCCCCCATGTGTCAAACTTCTTTTGGTCTAACAAGATCACAGAAAGTACCATTCTTACTAACACGTGGTGGGACTAAGGAATTCCATGTCATCCTAGGTGACATCATCATGCCATGTCACTTCGGACTTTGGGCTTCATAACTTCAGAAGGATTCACCTGAGCACATCATGTTTCTCCTGAATGATAGATTCTAAATGGTTGTGAGATCCATGGCTCACAACCACTTGCACACAGATTTGACGATTGAGATCCTCTTTTCACCACGCGCCTTACCTTATTCTCTTGGCTTGACCTAACGGTAATGCTTCTCCCTGGATCTGTGGTGTAGATCATTTTTGGGACTTAGGAACTTTGGGCTTCATCCCTTTTTCTCTTATAACCCATAAACTTGTCAAAGTCGCGAATTCTGAAGGACTTCCAGGTTAACCCTCCTACATCTTCCCCCATATCTGGCGATCGTGAAGGGTTCTCCTTCTCTCGAATATCTCTTACATCCCAACACCACAAAATTTGTGGTTTTCTTTCTCCGTGGCCCATTCTTAACCCGTTACACCTTCTAAACTTATGAACACGGCTCCATTGTTCTCTTAACTCCCTCTTGGCATTCTGTACATCAAATTTCCCTAGAGTTTTTACTCCAAATTCCTCGTTCATGGCCCATCTAGGTTCTGGGTGGAAAACATGGCCTTGAACTTGAATTTTGTCCATTTCGAAATCAATTCTTTTCCGGAAAGTTTTCTTCAGCTTCCACTAACATGGACCATACAAGCTTAGTGTCGAAACCATGGCTCTGATACCAATTGTAATGTCCCTGACGATCAACCTCCACCGAGTAACACTACCCAAACAACCTTATCTTTTTCCAAATAGCTCTGATACCAATTTTATAACGTCCCCGACCACCAACGAGCTTGGAAATGCCACTTTTTGGACATCTCTCTTAGCTCTGATACCATTCTGTATATTTAAAAGCATAACTATCTAGTGCACATTAACAACTATAGCATTCTTTTCAAGCCACTATTCATGTGGAAATAGTCTTAAAACATACAAACAACATAATCTATTATACAAAGATTAATGCGGAAATAACAGTAAGCCTACACATACATTATATATGAAATATTCAAGCATTACTCATCAATATGTTAAAACATGTATAATTACACAAAATATAATTAATAGAGATTTGGTACTTATCTTTCAATAAGTGACCACCAACTGCATGTATACCTTCCATGAAGCTCCCAACCTTAGACCACATTTCTCATCACTCTCAGTAGTGGGTCACCCCCGAGCTAGGACTAAACTCCACTGGGCAAGGGATTCCTATTCTTGGCAAGGGAAATAGGAAAGTTGTACAGAATGATAGGAAGGATGGGTCAGCTGACACTAACAACCTACAACCTCTCCTTCCCCAAATGTTTGTCCCACATGAGGAAGTGTGGCCCTTCTCTTCTCAAAATTCCTTCGACTGCCCCACTACCCTTCTAGGGATTCAACAACAGGCCAGACATAAATTCTTTGAGCACTTTAGCTTCAGTTGGGTTCCCTTTTGGAATTCACTTCCCCATCAGCCTCTCTCACCTAGAGAGAGTTTCTTTCAGACCTGACAACCTGCTTCTTTGCTTCTTCAATCCACATGCCTCAAACCACTTCTTCGGTCCAACTTCGAAGTGAACTCTAGTAAAGGTGATGGAACAACCAATCTCAGTATGGAACAAAAGATGGAAGCAAGCCACACTTAGACAAGGAAATGCATGGGATGTGATAGAAAATTTTTAAGGCATGGTGCGACTCAAGAAAGGTACAGGGTGCGCCATACTTCACAAGTGATACACAGGACAACTCAACTATGACTGCAGGTTTCCAGGGTGTGTAGTAGTTCATAGGTTGACAATGGAGATGATGGATCAGTCTATGAGTCAGTGGTGATTTCAATAACATCTGACTTGCAGGAAAATGAGGTTCACGAGAATGGTGAGGAGGAACCCCCAATGAGCTGGCTTTCCCAGCTATAAGCTACATGCACCTAGGTCAAAACCTATCTTTCTATAGCTGCTTGAGCTTCCACTTAGCACTTGTTCCCCCTTCCAGGAATTTAGGATAACATGACTTATGTTAACCATATCCTTTGGCAAATAATAATAAAATATTACTCCTCTAGAGGTAAGCCCTCCATCTTATCCCCCACGCCTAAACACTTAGTCCCCTCCCTTACCCCACCAAGTCGAATTTATTCGCCCATAACTCTTTCTTCATGGTCGGTCTACACACAGAAGTGTAATTTTATTAATGATATGTGCATTTACATATACAAAAATCAGGCTCATAGCCTTAAGCATCTAGGCTCTCCGCCTAATAAACATATAAGTCTTCAGCTTATAAACACTTGGCTCACCACCCTATAATCATAATTACAATTCAATAGGGCATCAAACTTGGGGTGTTACACAACATGCATCATTCCACAATAAATTCTCACTTCCATGTTGGAATTCATTATCAACATGACATCATCTCCCCCTTTCACTTAACTTAGATGAAATCTACAACATCTTACGATTAAGGTTTAATCTTTCTTCTACATCGATTAATAACTCTCATTTTATTTTGGATCCTTTATCATCGTCGACACTCTCAGGACATTACTCAACCTATACAACCTTATAATCCCAACAATGTTGCCACTTGCATCAACGGTTTAGATCCCATCCAGGTTCTTCCTGATAAGTCAATGGTTCTCATCTGTCTCAGGGATTTCACCGTCAATGTCAAAACTCCTTATTCCAACTCTTGGCTTGTTTAAATACTCGTTCTACCAATGCAATTTTCTTCCCAAATGAAGGGATGAGATCCATATGTCCCACTAAATCAATGGTCACGAATACACCAAGACCACTTTTTGATGGATCCAATGGTTGTTGATGCCCTTGGGTATTTTTTGTCGTCGACACATCATACAAGTGCAGTTGGGTACTCCAACAATTTCTCCCTCCAACGAAGGGACAATATCTACCCATTATTCTGATCCAATGGATGTATATCCTCCCAAATCAAACACAAAATATTCTATAAGAAAGTATTCCAATATCAGACTTAGCCATTCTTCGAGGGATTTTCAAGGTTTTCCTTCCATTAATAGTTTGATTCAAGACTTCACTGCACATGGATTGTTATAGGTCCTAATACATCTCATAACAAGACCTAAGCTTGTTACTTGGCTATTAAACATGGATTCTATTCCTCATGTCCATTTGTATCAAGGAGAGGAAAAAACAACATGATGTCTATCAACCTTTCATGACCTTCAACACATTCCTATTATAGTTAATTGGTTTCCTTTCACAAGAAACCCACTGCACTAGATATCCTATTGCACACACAAAAGGAAACAACATATTCTTATACTCTTTGTCTTCGAACAATACAGAGTGATTACATTTCATTGTGTGAATCATACACATTCATAGCACAATCATGTACATCCAACTATACATTTCAATTTTACTACACAATGTGAGAAATACTTATCTATTTTACTATATGTTTCCACCCAACTGACTATGGGTATATTCCTTTCTTCCCAACCATAGGATCTATGTGCTTAGTAAAATCGATAGAATAACACCCTCATGCCAAGCCATGATACCATGAGTAAATCTCACTCAAGTTCGTAGTGAAATTGGTACAGGAAAGTCACTCTCCTTCACACAATATTCATAAGGATTTCATCATACCCACCTAGCCCATGCCTCCTCAAGGTGTATCAAATGTTGTCCCAACATCAAGCTCATGGTCTTTTCAGCTCAAGTTGGGATCTTGTATTTTTAGGCTACCCTATACATCCATGCCTCCAATATTTTCCTATTGTTCCTTATCTCGCAACTTTCCTCTTCCTACGGGTATTTTTATTTCTACAAGTGTTTCTCTTAGAAACAAAACTCAGAGATCCCTTGTTCCCAAGCTCCGAACTCCCTATCTAGTGCTTCCTAAACAAGGATCATTCTCCCTTCTTCTTGTGTGTCTCTTGCAAATAGTCACTTCTCAGACCGCCCATTCATGTGTCGCTTGCATGTAATCACTTGGGAAGGCTTTCAACATATCCCCTCGTTTTATTCTATCAAAAGGAGTCCATGGTTCCATGCAGGTTTTATCTTGGGGATTGTGAAATGGTATATTGTAATACCTTTGGCTGACAACCTCTTTCATCCTAGAAAAATTTTCCATACCTATATTCATGGAGGTTTGGTGGTTGTTCAACTACCAACCCCCTTCTCATTAATTGATTTTTCTCAAAACTAGGAAAGGGAAAAACATATTATTTCTAAATTAAATATCTCAGCCAAGATATTTGGGAAATATTAGCATAATTAAACCCCTTAATAGGATCCCTCAATATTTCCTCTAGTGGTATCATGGCCAATACTTTAAGTATTCAACCCACAATCAATTGATTGACATTTTTCAATCAACAATAATATAATTACAATGTTTATATGCCACTGCATGGACATCATAAATCATGATTAATTACAAGCTAGGGGAAACAAGGGTATTACAATCCTCTTCCCCTTAAAGGAACATCACCATGGGTGTTATTTTCAATAAAAGCTACCCTTAATTTACCTTTTAGCTACTTCAACAACATTTTCTGGTCTTTCCTAGACTCTTGGAATCTAGCACATTCCTACAACCATTTCAAAAAAAAAAGCATATTAATCACATGTTCATGAAAAAACATATTATTGATGTTCGTAATTCAAGATAAATATACATTCTCATCACAATATGTATTTGTGTAGTTCATGGGACTGCATCCATATGGCTGTCTCATTAACTTGGCTCATAGTTTTCTTTGACATACCCATTTTGCTAAAGATTCCAATCAACATATTTCAAGAGATATTGAAGTCTCCTCTTCCTTGCAGTCACTGGCCCTCCAAGCCCATACTCAAGAATCCCCATATATGTTATATAGTTTGTCAGGTGGTCTATCTTTCCTTTCCAAGGATTTCCCGTACAAGAATATTTTTCGAGAGTTCACCAAGTCTTACAATAGAGGCGTCCCTCTGAATTTATCCTGTCAAGGAATACCTCTGGCCCATGTTACCACAACACGTCATTCTCTATGGATATCATGGCTTATAATATGGTTCTCATGTCAAAATAGTATCCCTTTTCCACTCTTTCTAGCTTGAAAACCATCATTTGTCCCTCTAGAACTGATCTTTCATCACATCTATATCACATGCATACAGTAACCGTGAAATGTTATCATCAATTCAAATACAAATTTATTTCAAATATGTTATGCACAGGTTCAAGCACCTCCATGTCCAACACTGATCCATGTGGATATCACTGGTCACCAACCTATTCCAACTGTCTCAAAACAGTCTTCTAGCAATTTACTAGTTTTAGCATTTTTTTGGTTCCTAAACTTCCAGGGCCATTTTGAGGGCCTAAATGAAGTTTTTTATGGATCAAGCATCTCAATGATGGCCAAAGGCCATAATTGAGCCCCCAAAATGAATCTCCTTCAATATATCTTTACAACGAGCTATCATGTGCTGCAAGATACCAGATATATAAAATATGCAGAACAGAAACGAAATGCTAGAAATGACAGAATAACAGTAAAATATCCAGCATAATCTTCACAATACACAGAAATGATATACGAAATAGCAACAGAAATAGCACTTTGAATCAGATAGAAATGTTCACAGGCCTCTTCGAGGGGGC
>JASDQU010421257.1:0-10147 GCA_032191745.1 Picea mariana
TTATGAAGAGGGGGAAGAATAACATACTACATTTGCATTTCCAATTGTTGATACACCAACCCTCTTAGAAGATGAAGTAAAAATGAAGAATATTCCTCCTGTTCTTCCAAATTTCTTTGGTATGTCTACTGAATACCCTGATGCTTTCATGTTTGAATTTGATATTGTTTGTCGGACATATGGATATACCAATGATTCTCAAAAACTTCGTTTATTTCCTACAACTTTGAAAGGATATGCATTAAAATGGTTCATGGGGTTGGGAGAAGCAACCATAGTATACTGGGATGACATGAAAAAGGAATTTCTTGCTAAATATCAACCCTATTGTAAGTCCAAATACCCTAAAGAAGATATATTTAAAATGTCTCAAAGTGAAGATGAAAGCTTAGAGGAATATCTAGAAAAAATTCTCTATAATTTGTACAAATCTAAGCAATCTAATCTTCCTTTGGATGTCATCCATACTATCTTTTTGAAGGGGATTTCAGATGAAAATTTGGATTCTCTTAATTTAATGGGGGCAGGGGATATTTCTCACCTACCTTTCCCAAAAATTGTTGAATTATGTAAGAAGTATTCAAGGGGAAAAGCTAAAAGAGGACAAGGACAAAGAGATATTGTGACAAAGGCAACCAAATCAATTTCAAATAGTGTTACTAAATCAGAATTAGGGAATCTGTTTGAGAAATTCAAAATTGATATCATGAACACACTTGGTTCACAAATTGACACATTGAAAGCTAAAAAGAAACAAGAGGGACAAGATCAAGTGTTATCCATCTTTTGTGTTAAGTGTAGGAAGAAACATGCATTGAAAGATTGTCCTTTAGACAGAATTCAGATTTGTGGACTGTGTATAGAAAACCATGCAACTGATGATTGTCCAAAGTTGAAATAATTGCAGTCTACTCACATGGAAGAAGGACAAGGAATGGAATCTCTTTACTACTTAGCACCAAGAAAATCTTGGCCGCCACATTTCACAGGTATGTCTCAAAATTATGCTCCTCAATTCTCTCAACAGTTTCCTCAGAATTTTCAAAATCCTATTCAAAATTCATGGAATGCACCCATGCCTTGGCAAGCTTGGCCTCCTCAGTAGAACCAAAACCAACCTCCTCAAGGTTGGCGAGGATATTCTCATGGAAATCATCCATACCAACAGCCCTACCAACATCCCTACCAACCTTTTCCTTATCAACAATTCCAACAGAGTCAACCACAAAATTCATATTCTCAGCAATCACTACCTACACCACAACTAACCCATCCACAACAAATCCAGCTACCATCTAACCAACTTCCACCTATACCAACTCAATTACCATCCCAACCAATCTCAAATCCTAATAACAAAGTGGAAAAACCCATGTATAACATTGATGAAGGAACATCATTTTCTACATACTCAATCCTTCCTCTTCAAAACATCCACTTAAGGTCTGGGAAAGTTTTACAAAAGGATTCTCCTGTTATTATAGAAGAACAAATTGAAAAACAGGAGATTCCTAGCATAGAAAAGTTACCAATAGACAATAAAATCCATAAGAGTAAAACAATAAATACCCAAACACCTCCTTTTCCAGAAAGGTTGGTTAAGGAAAAATTACCAATCTCTCTTCCTAAGTTTGATGTCTTAGATGAATTAAAGAATGTCTCTGTGAAAAACCATTTATCGCAAGCTATCAAATATATCCCAATCTATACAAAATCAATTAAGGAATTATATTCAAAAAAAACTAACAAAATAAAGAAGGATCCACCAACAATTCATGTAATTGGAAATTTAGCAGGCCTAATGTCAAATACTATTTCAATTGAAAAATATGTTGACCCAGGAATTCCAATGGTAACAATAAAAATCAACAATTTTTCAATCTCTAAAACATTAATTGACTTAGGAGCAGCTATCAATGTGATGACATTAGAGACGATGAGATATTTGAATCTGCAAAATCTTCGACCAACCACTATGGTCCTAGAATTAGCTGATAGATCTAAAGTAGTTCCTAAAGATATACTTGAAGATATCATAGTTTCTTTGGATTCTTGGGAGTATCCAGTATATTTCCTAGTTCTTCAACCAAAATCTAATCTAGGAGGCCATCCATTGATTCTTGGAAGACCTTGGTTGGCCACAGCCGATGCTTTCATCGGTTGTACAACAGGGAATATGATTATCTCACATGGAACTGAAAGAAAACAGATCACACTTTATCCTCCTGCTTAAAAACCTTCAGTAATAGATCAATTACCATGGCTTGATGAAACAAAGCAACAACAATAACAAGTAATTCAACCTATCTTAAGTATTAATCAAGCCTTTGATTTTAGAGAGGAAAATAATGAAGATCTGTTAGACTATTTAATTTCTAAACCATATATCTCGAAATAATTAAGAGACATACAATACATTGTTGCAAATCAGATTTTAGGACATGTTGGCAGACAATTCAATTTTTTCAATTGCCCTAAAAAGCTGCCTACACCTATGTCTCTTGAACTTCAAATTTCTGTCGCATCTTGCAAAGAGACGATGTTTTCATTTCAAGCGACATTTGCAAATTGGTTTCGATTTATTTTTCACGACTGAAAGCGTGAAAACTCCTCCATTGTTATTTGAATTGTCATGATTCACTCATTGATATGTTGATTGGTACTTAGCTTTGGTTTATTTTCAAAACTATGTCCATTTTCCTATTACCGCTCTGATTGCGCAACTTGACTTTGATTTATATGATAAGGCTTTGAGCATGCAAATTTATGATTTATACTTGATTATATAAAGGTCATGGTGGATTAAAGGTTTTTATATAATGCGATCCTTATGATTTTAAATCTTTTGGCTTAATCGATTTTGTCTATTGTCACCTTGTTTTGAAAAACTTTGATCAAAACATTGGATTATGTAACAAGCACATGAGTTTTATTTCATGTTGAATGACAATGTTTGGAGTTATATACATGGCACATTGATTAAACTTTTGGATTTTGCAATAACATTGGTTTGAATTATTACAGGCGCAAACTATGGGTTTGATTTCAAACTATACATTGGCACATTGATATAATTGTCCACCGTTTAAACCTTGGGTTGGCCGAATAATGTTAATATTGGTTATGATTGATTGAACAGGGATGGTACTGTTCCATTAATGTTTTACATGGCGGTGAACTAACCCACCACCTTCGCACGCGCATATTGATTCATTCCCCTTTGAGCGCTTGCAACTGTTAATCCCAAATGACCTCGCTCCTATGTGTTGATTGTGTTCAATCCAAACCCTACCATGATCCCGAACCATGGCTCCAGTCGTGAGGGTTGAACCCAATGGCTGCCAGGCATTGTTGATGTTTGATGGTGATTACAGCGACCTTGAGGAATTCGGATGGCTCTCATTCATACAAAATTTTGATGGTTATAACCCTATCGTGGCTCGGCAATTTGCAGTAACCTTCGATGGCTGCCGAGCCAAGGTTGGGGATGTGCAGTTGGAAATTGATGAGCAATTTCTTAGTCTGGCTACCGGTCTGCCTGTTGTCGGACAGAGATGGTCGAAAAATTGTAAAGTGGAGAATGTCCCGTGAACATTACTCTTTCAGTCACGAAGAGTGAGCTCCTGTGACAAAGGTTTGCCCGCAAACATGCTAAAGCAACGCTGGCATGACTTGCTAATGGTAACCAAGCAGTTCATTACTTGCGAGGGCCGGTATGGTTTCATTTTCCTGTACCATCTTCGACTACTTATGGTTTTCATAGGCTATGAACTTAATATTCCTTACTACTTGCATAGGAGTTTGTTTAAAATGTCCAAAAGGTTCAAACGAAACCAGGCCGAGAACAGCCTATTTCATTTTGGGTTAATTAAAATGCTTGTGGTTTGTCATTTGGAGTTACGTCAGGACTGTTGGAATGATTTTCTTAAATGCAATAGTTTTGATGAGTCAAGCCCACCACAGGTTGACAAACCTGTGGTGAGCGAGTGCAAATCAGTACCCCCTGTCCCTTACAGTGCTCTGCTACCCAAACCTCTACCCGATCCACCTATTGACCTACCCAATTCTGTCACCGAGGATGTGGAGAATGTTAAACCCGTGGCTAAAAATCCCAACACCAAACCCATTGCCAATTATAAAGTAAAGAAGAACACTCGATTAATCTCTCGCATGGCGAGAAAAAAACCGAAAATTCCTGTCAACCCTGACCCTGTCATGATAAGTGAAGATTCTGACTCAGAGATTGAACGCTACCTAGCAAGCGAGTATTCCTATTCCGAAGGTCTATGTGATAAACCCGCATATGATTTTGTGAAGAAATTACCACCTTGTTTGCTAAATGATCCAAACTATCGCGGCATCGAAATGCCCTGTGAAACCCCTGGTGACTCGTCGAAACCCCCTCCTGTGCTTTCTCAATTAGCTGCTCCACCATGTGATCAGTGTGGCGCGTGGCTGGAAAGGTATTACATTGATGTTCCAATGCTGCAATCTAGAATTCATGCTCTGGAGGATCAGGTTGCAAAGCTCTCTAATCAAAAAGGTAAGAATCCATCCACTGATAAGGAGCAGTGAACAACTGGTTCGATTTTGTTTAAGAACGTGGAGTCAGCAACAGCATTCGTCAATTCAAGATTGGCGTAGCTCGAACAGCTTAATTGGTATGACTTTCACCTACTTATATGACATAATCATAAACTCTGTTTACACTGTGGGTTTTCTCTGTCACACAAGCTTGCATTGTTGTATATAATTTAGTTTTGATAAATCAATTTTCATTATCGTTTAAGTTTCGATTGGATTTGGCTTTTATTCGAGTGATCTTGGGATAGATTTGATTTGTTTGAATTTGTTTTAATTAAATACTCTGTTGATAATCGAGGTTGTTAATATTTTCTAAACATAGGTTGTTTCTGGTATTCCAATTTTGAACGCAGCCAATGGTTCGATTTGAATTGGTTATATTCTATACGATGTGGTTAGCATAACTGTTATAATCCATGTCTGATTCGACAAATTCGAATGCCATTCTGTTAATGCATAACCAAATTTGAAATTGTTCGATTCACATTGTTTGACCGTGTTATCAGCTCGTTTCATATTTCAACAAACATAATGTTTAAATGTTAATTTGGGAACGAAAACGATTATGCCCAGCATGGAGATTTGTTTCTATAATTAAACTCAGCCACATTTGTTTTGATTCTTCACCTAGTTTATATCATGAATTTTGTTAATTTTGTTACGCTCCTGTCTGTTGACTGTGTGGTGATCAATAACGAAATTCATTGGGTCGATACTCATTGAGTATGATTTCATTTTACAACTGAAACAGTTACCTATTTTTACACTAGATTGAATGCTATGACTATAACGAGTCGAGGATGGTTACGATCATTATTTCGGTCATATCTGTGAACTGTTTGATACTCAGCGAACGAAGTCTATGGCAAAATTTTATGGATATTATGCATGTTTTATTTTGATAAGAATCGTAACAGCCTTTCTATATTGGCATTTGATTAAAACGATATGAATCCTATGCACACTGCACAACAGTAACCGATCGACTATGATTGTTTGGATTATGATTACATCGTATCTTATACGATTCGGTTCATCATTGATTTGATTTATGAAACAGTCCTGTTATGATTTGATCCGATTTTATTGCAACTGAAAAAACAGAGTAAGCTTACCCTGTCCCGATTTCATCCTTTTCGATTTGATTTGATTTGAATGATACATTTGCTTGAGCCATTAGTAATTCGATCTTAATGTTTATTAAAAGCAAATTAAATTGGATTGTTTTAAAAAAAGATTTCATTTGATTACTATCTGATTCTATATGCTATTTTAGACTAGCTACAGAATCAGATGATTCTGTAGCTAAGTCTGTAGAATCAATTTTTTATTGTTTTGTTACTGAAATATCTTTCTAATTTGATATTTGTGTTCTATTGCAGGTAAATTCGAAATTGCAATTGAGTTTATGAGCAGTTAGGGGATTTTTCCAAGATTTCACTTGCATTTCATTTCCTAGTTTAGGTGATTTTGAGGATTTTTCCCAGATTATGTAAAACCTTTTGATATTATCCACAGGGATGTTTTACCCTGTGGAGAAACTTATATATACTTATGATTTTTGTAATAAGGAACATCCTCATTCGTGGGAGAACAAGGATATGGAATTCTAATGCAGAGTGTAACAGAATTGATGTTTTGTCACAGCTTTAGCTTTTCAATATATCAACGTTTTGTTTCATGTTTTGTATATCACTTTGTTTATGAATTATGACTACTTTAGCTATCTAGATCATATGCAAATGATATAATTTTAATCACTGTAATCCATTATCTTGTCTCTTACGCATATATAAAATACATAACAATTGCTAGTTCAGTTTGTGAATGACAGGTTTATCTTCTTCATTGATTGAATTATCAAATATAAGTTTCTTGCATAACAGGTTTCCCTTATTGCAAAGATTTATACATCTTATAGTTGTTATGATATTTTTATGTCTTGTTTGTCCTGCAAACCAACTCGAAGAGAAGCTCAGCTGATCATTTACGAGAAGCTATTGAACCAATTCGGTGCGAGTTTACTTCCTCCGACCAGCTTCAGAGTCATCACACACGAGACAAATTAGGAGCGCTTTCAGGTTAGTTAATCTTTTCTTTGCTATTTTCATTAAGTAGTTCAATTTATATTTAAGTTTAATTAAATTTATATTAGATTGTTTAATTTCAGTAAATATATTAGATTGTTTAATTTCAGTAATGTTTATTTCTTTTTCATAAAATATAAAAATCAAAAAGAGATTCATGGTTGTCTTAGGGCAGAAAATACATGAGTTTTGCAGGTTTTAATTAAATCTGTAGATTGTTTATAATGTACATTTGTGAATAAGTAATATTGCAGCTGGTAATTAGATAGTTGATTTGAGTTATTATAGTAATTAGTAGATTGTATATAATAGTTAGAATAGTTATATTTAGTTTTAGTTTATTTATTAGTTTGTTTTAGTTAGATTAGTATATTAGTTAGTTTTTAGTTAATTTGTTTTATTAGTTGTAGTTAGTTTGTTTCTTTTGTTTAGTTTAGTTAGTTTTAATTTGTTTATTTATTTTAGTTTTAGTTTTATTTGTTTTAGTTAGTTTAGATTAGTTTCTCTTTGGTTTTCTTAAAAGACCTTAGAGCGGCCAACAGAGCCGTTAAACTTGTCAGGGTGGTCCATTCCAAACGGCTTGGGTTATTTAGACAACCCCGGACCGGTTCCACTCTCCCAGTTGACGGACGGTCAGTTTCGCCCGTCAACAGGACAGAATTTTCAAGAAAATTTCACAATCCATTCTTTAGAATCATCATTTAATAACATTTTTCCAGTTATCTCCATGGAAAATACTCAAAGAAAGATAATTGAAATTAGTCCTAGGAAATATTTGAATATTGGCACAAAATTTGAACCATCTCAGGAAGAACAATTGATTGCATTATTGAAGAAATATCATAAAGCATTTGCTTGGGAATATACTAATATGAAGGGGATTCATCCCGAAACATGCACTCATCATATCTACACAGATGATAACATGAGACCTCTTAGACAACCACAACGAAGAATGAATCCAATGTTGAAAGAGGTAGTCAAAGAAGAATTGCAAAAATTATTAAAGGTAGAATTCATCTACCTATCTCTGACAATTAATGGGTTTCTCCATTAGTTGTTGTACCTAAGAAAAATGGAAAATGGAGAATCTATGTAGACTATAGAGAATTAAACAAAGCAACACTTAGAGATCATTTTCCATTACCATTCATAGATCAAGTCTTAGATGCACAAGCTGGGAAAATATATTTTTCCTTCCTAGATGGATTTAGTGGCTATAATCAAATCAATATAGCATTAGAAGATCAGGACAAAACTACTTTTACATGCCTTTGGGGTACATATGCTTATAGGGTATTACCTTTTGGTTTATGTAACGCTCCAAATACTTTTCAAAGAGAAGTCCTGGCCATTTTTGCTGATTTAATACATGAATGTGTAGAGGTATACATGGATGATTTCTCTGTGCATGGTAATTCTTTTGATAATTCCTTGAAAATTTTGGAAAAAGTCCTAATAAGATGCATAGAAACAAATTTGTCTCTTAGCAATGAAAAATGTTTCATGATGTTAACTGAAGGAATAGTATTGGGCCATCATATTTCATCATCAGGAATTACAATGGATCCTACAAAAATACAAATAATTGTGAACCTACCTGAACCAATTAGCGAAAAAGATGTAAGAAGTTTCCTTGGATATGTAGGCTATTACCGAAGATTCATTGAAAATTTTAGTAAAATAGCTTTGCCATTATTCAAATTACTTGCAAAAGATGTACATTTTCATTGGGATACTAATTGTCAAACTGTCTTTTAGAAGCTCAAGGAAAAGATATCAACATCACCTATCTTAAGAGGGCCTAATTGGGCTTTGTCATTTCACATCTCTACAGATGCATCAGATACTGCAATAGAGGCATCATTGGGTCAAAAGGAAAATCTTATGACTTATGATATTTACTTCATTAGCAAAAATTTAACCCCTGCGGAGTTGAATTACACAGTCACAGAGAAAGAAATGTTGGCAGTAGTACATGCGGTGAATAAATTTTGTCACTACATCACTAGTTATGAAGTCTTTCTCCATACAAATCATTCTGCAATAAGATATCTCATGAACAAACCTATTACTAATGGCAGGATAACAAGATGGTTGTTATTGATGCAGGAATTCAACATCACAGTATTGAATAGACCTGGAAAGGAAAATCAAGTGGTTGATTTCCTATCTCGATTAAACACCTCTGGTGAGATTGTTCCTGTCTCAGATAATTTTCCTGATGAGCACCTATTTTCCATTTCAAGTATAGCTCCATGGTATGCTGATATAGCTAACTATTTATCATCAAGGATGTTACCTCCTTATTTTACATCCAAAGAAAAGAAAAAGATAATTAAACAAAGTGCTAGATACACATGGATTGATGGAGACCTCTTTTATACAGGATATGATCTCATAATTAGAAGATGCATACGACAGGATGAGATTTTAGAAATATTAAAAGCTTTCCATGACGAACCTTGTGGTGGTCATTTTGCAGATAAGAGGATAGCATACAAAATACTCGATTTGGGGTACTATTGGCCATCGATCTTTAAAGATTCCAAGAAATATGTTAGAAGTTGTGATAGCTTCCAAAGGATGGGAAAGCCACTTCCAAATGATTAGATGCCCCTCAAGCCACAAGTTCACATTGAGCCATTTGAAAAATGGGCTCTTGATTTCATTGGTGCAATAAATCCACCATCAAAAGTGAAGCAGTACATCTTAGTATGTACTGATTATGTTACAAAGTGGGTGGAAGCCAAAGCATTAGTAAAAGCTACAGAACAGTCAATGGTCAACTTTCTCTTTGAAGAAATATTTGTTAGATTTTGAGTACCCCGAGAGATTGTAATAGACCAAGGAGCACAGTTTACTTCTAAATTGGTGCAAGACATAGCAAACAAATATCAGATCAAGCATCAGAAATATACACCCTATCATCCACAAGCAAATGGACAGGTGGAATCTACTAACAATACTTTGGAAGCAATCATGACCAAGAAAGTCCAAATACATAGGAAAGATTGGTCAAATAAGATTCATGAAGCATTATGGGCATACAAAATCACCTGGAAAAACAGTATTGGGTTCACTCCTTATCAGCTAGTCTATGGTAAGCAAGTTTTATTACCTATAGAATTTCAACTTCTTACTTTTAAACTAGCAGTTGATTTAGGAATAGATCTTTCTGAGTCACAAAAAGAGAGGATCATGCAATTGAATCAGTTGGATGAGATGAGACAGGCAGCAATTGAACACAACATTCTGATACAGCAACAAAGGGCACATTGGCATGACAAGTTCATCAAAAAGAAGCAGTTCAAAGTGGGAGACTGGGCTTTGTTATTTGATTCAAAATTCAAAAATTTCAAAGCTAAATTTACAACTCATTGGCTTGGTCCATCTGATATTGCAGAGGTATATGATAATGGCTCAATCAAACTACAAACAATAGATGATGAGGCAAGCTCATTCATAGTCAATGG
>JASDQU010421265.1:0-10147 GCA_032191745.1 Picea mariana
AAACATTTGGATGGTTTGGCATATAGTTGTTTATCCTTTAGTAGTTGTAGCACCTTGTCAACATGTCACACATGATCCTCCCAAGACTTGTTATAGATTAGTATATCATCAAAAAATACTAACACAAATTTTCAAAGGAAGGGCTTGAAAATGGAATTCATCAACCCTTGGAATCTAGAAGGTGCATTTGTAAGGCCAAAAGGCATGACCAAAAATTCATAATGGTCTTCATGAGTTCGAAATGTTGTTTTTGGGATATCTTCTTCCTTCATTCTAATCTGATGATACCCTGAACGAAGATCCAATTTTGTGAAATAGATTGATCCATGTAGTTCATCTAACAATTCATCAATGATGGGAATAGGAAACTTATATTTAATAGTGATATTGTTGAGCTCTCTATAATCTGGACACATACAACATGAGCTATCTTTCTTGAATACCATTACCATTGGTGTAGAGTAAGAAATTTGGCTAGGTCTAATAATGCCAGCCTCTAACATTTCTTCAACCATGCACTAATTTCACTCTTTTGGGCATAAGGGTATCTATATGGTTGATGTTAGGAGGAACACTCCCAGGAATTAGGTGAATTTCATGATCATGATTTCGAGTGGGTGGAAGACCTTTGGGAATATATTCAAATACTTTGGAATTCTTATCAATGATCCCTTGGATATCTTGAGGAATAGATGGCTTAGATGCTTGAACATCCAGTGAGCATAGTTGTGCAATAACGTCTTGATGCCCCTTTTTCAATATTTTTGTCATTCCATTAGAGCTTATCACCTTACCGGGTTTCCCTTTGATACCTCTTAACTCAATTTTTTTTCCTTCCAATGAAAATTTCATGAAAAGTTCTTGAAAATTAAAAGCCTTTGTTCCTAATGATTGTAACCATTGGATTCCTAGTACAACATAAACACCACCCATGGGTATAGAAATCATTGGACTATTCATTACATATTCCCCCATAGTAAGATTGATCTTATTGCATTTTCCTGAGCAATTGATAGTTCCTCCATCTGCAATCATTACTTGAAACTTTGGCGATAGATATACAAATCAATTAAGAGATTTGGATAATTTATAGTGAATGAAATTATGAGCACTACCAGAATCAATTAGGACTATTACCTTTTTCTTTTTTATCTATCCTTCGATCTTCAGGGTTTGAGGAGTGCTAATTCCAGCCAATGCATTACACGATATCGTGGGAGTCAAATCTTCAGATGAAATTTCTTCTATGTTTTCGTCTTGAGATGGTTCTTGTTCTTGTTCTTCTTTCTCTTCACAATCTATGTAGAATAATTTCTTCTCACCACACTTATGTTCCCTACTATACTTGCTGTCACAATTAAACCATAAACCTTTTTCTTTTCTTTCCTCCAATTGTTGAGGTGTCAACCTTGTAGGTTGAGGTTTTTTAGAAGAAGGAGCATTATTCTCTCTATAGATGTTGGGATAGGTCCTTCTAGTATCCATAGCCATATTTTTACTTTCAACATTTCTTGCCACCTTAAATGCATTCTCCAATGATTTGGGTTCCAAAAGGCGAAGCTCATGTTGAATGTTATCCCTTAAAGTTCTTATGAATACATCAATCAAGTGCTCATCTGGAATATATGTTACCTTTATATTCAATCTTTGGAAGTTCTCAATGTGCTCTATGACTAAACCCTTTTGCTTGAGATTTATCAATTGGCTAAAGAAGGTATTTCTCCTTGTATCCTCATAGTGTGCTATCATTTCATCCGTGAAAATTGTCCAAGTGACGAGTGATTTGTGAGAAAAAAGCCATCGATATCATAAAAATTGATCGGGTTCTAAATATAAAGAAGAAATTCGTATCTTTTTTGTATGTGGCACATTATGTAGATCAAATAATTTCTCCATCTGAAGTATCCATGTGATTGGGTCCTTGCCATCAAACTTCCTCATATCGATATTAGGAACATGGTTGGTCTTCAACCCAAAGTTGGAATTTATCTATTCTTGATTCACCTTTCTTGTGTCCTCATCATGAATTTCATGGGATACATTTTCACTTTCAGGTGTCCTCTCTATTATGAAAATTTTCAATCCTTCCATGATATCCCCCTTTAAACCCTCCATCATCTCTTGTAGTTCATCTTTTGTTACTGTCTTCTTTTGTAAATCATTTAATTCTCAACGCATTTCTTCAACGCATTTAAGTCTATGTAGGATTATCTAGAGTCTTATTTGGTGTAGAAGTTTCCTTTTTGGGTGGCATGTTGGCCAAGTATCACTTTTGAGACTTGATTTTGAGGTGGTTCTACTAGACAATATTTATTCTGCTGTATCTCTAAAGTTTCGGCTCTTCTGGGTATGAAACTTTATTTTTTTAGTTATCTGATATTTCTTCTCTGAAATGCCACATGTCTGATCAAAATTGGATGTGCCAAGTGGAATTTACAGTAACTTCTCCACAACTTGCTGATTTTTTGCCTTTCTGGGAGATGTCACTTGTATAGCGTGCCCCGCACAAACTAATTGATATAAAATTCTGAAACTCGTACCAGAAATACTACAGAATGTCCACTATCCAATGCAACTAGTCTCACTCAATTTGTATACTCTAGGAAGAAGTTATGATTTGTTTATCTGGAACACATTTTTGAGACTAATCAATGGGACTAGTCAGATACCCTATCTTCCACAGGGTGTATCTACAAATGTAAGATGATCCAGAAGCTGAAATGTTTACCACAGATACCTTACTAATTTATGTGAATATCCTCTGGATTTTAGGGTCTGAAACATTACAGACAAACTTTTATAGCAAAAATTCCACAATGACTCAATTCAGGATGATTTAAAAACCCTATCTTACAAAGGCTGTATCTCTAAAATTATAAGGTCTTAGAATTTTAAATTGTAACGCAACGTACCTTGATCCATATAATAAATAGCCTCCAAGTCGTTCCTTTTGAAACATTGTAGAAACAAAGTTATAGCAAAAATTCCAAGATGTCTCAGATGTAGTAGCGAAACCCCAAGAACTTGAGCTCTGATACCATATGTTAAGAAACAAATATCAATATAGCATAGAAAAACCTCAGAATAAGTACTCAACACCTTGAAAAATAGAGAAATTCGGATAATAAGCCTCTTCGAGGAGGAAACCTCCTTATGCCCACATAAATGTACAATTCCAAGATGATTCCAAATGAAAATTTCTCCTTGGTATATATAGGAGACTAGGAGGTATAATTACAACTAATGGAATAAAGCTGACATAAATAAAATAACATTACTAATGTAATATGCCCCAATTAAGGGGTAATGAGCCAATATTAGGGCTTAACATAGAAGCTTTATCTTCTCAACATTCCGTCAATTATCAACATATTCAAATCATCAAGTCAGGAAAAAGCGAAAGGAAAAAAATTGGCAAAAACCTATGAGCCATGGAGGGTAAGTTGACAAGTAAGCCCAATATCACATATACACATAAGAATGCGTAATAACAACAATATTGAGAGATATAAATATACTATTGGAGCGTAAGGGTCGATGAAATGGAAATCAATCAGTAAGATTATTCTCTGCTGACTTTATCTGATGGTTCAAATATATGAAAAAAATGAACCCAGATGTCTATCAATAATGAATCCCCAAAATCAAGATTTACCCTTATCGACAAGTAATTGACACCAAAAATAAATTAGATACCCATAATAAACTTGAGTGTAATTAGAAAAAATAACGAATACATTAGTTAGTCTCTAAACTTCATGAAAAAATAAAATATAGAAAAAAACGATTACTTTTATTTAACAATTTAATTAGTTCCTTGTTATTTAGGTCCATAAAGGAAAAGTAAATTTTTAACAAGTGGAATGAGAAACAAAGCTAAGTAGTACCTGCCTCTTATGAAAAGTTTGAAAAAAAAAGAACAAGATTAGCTTACAAATGAATTACAACACACAATAAAATCTTTTTGATTTAATAATAAAAACAATTATTAAAAAAAATACATTTTCAAGGAAATGATACATAGCTCAAGATCATAGTGATTGAATTACAACACACAATAAAATATTTTTTATTTAATAATAAAAACAATTATTAAAAAATATACATTTGCAAGGAAATGATACATAGCTCAAGATCAAAGTGATTTGAGACCTGGACAAATTAAAATGATTTTGAGCTAAAATATGATCTTTGATCTAAAGCATATTCTTAATATTGTTATTGTTTGTGTAGGCTTATTAGTGACTCTATAGACTTAATTCCAACTTCTCCCAATTAAACCCAAAGAATATCAAAGTTGGCCAGAGTTACCACAATTTATAACAAATGCAAGTTGAAGGAACATTAATGCAACGAATATTATTAACAATTGCAATGAAAGTGACTATATATTGTCAAAATGAGAAACCACAAAGTTCTCAACGAAAATTGTGTGTTAGGCCCCCAAAGATCATGACGACCTATCTTTAAATGTAGGTATGATTATCTTAAAAACATAAATTGTGACTCTTGTTTTCTAGACTATTATGAATGTACATCACAACTAGCTACACTTCTTGCTTTTAATTACAATAATTTTTTATGTTATATTATTAAGCATGAATGAGAATTTTGTACTATAATTTAGGAAAATTTAAGTCTTAAGTATCTGGGACACTTACTAGGGTTGACACTTCTTATCCTTTTGTCTAGAATGTCTTGTATGCATACATTTTGATTATCTTAATAGTTATCAAGAAAATCTCATTTGTCTTATTCATATTTGAGTTGTAAGTCTATGAGAACATGCATATATACAATATGATTTTAATAGAGTTAATAGTGTTTAGCTCAAGTGGTTGGGATGAATGATTTTTAGCTTTCCTACCCATGTTCAATTTAGACAAGTGACATGTTGAACTCTTTTAGTTGCATAAATTAAAAGTTTTTACAAAAAAATCATATTTATAAATAAATAAAAAAACAAAAAAAACCAACATTTAAAAATAAAATAATGTGATTTAATTCATGTAAATAATGATTAAATTATTTTCATGTTTTCATGATAGATGTCCAGAATCTTATGAATTTACCTTAGTATTCTTAAATAAAAAAAACTAACATTTAAAAAAATTGATTTAATTCATATAAAATATAAAATAAAAATAAAATATTTCTAACCATCCTAATTAATTTAAAAGACTTAATGTCCCCTCCCCTCCCATAATACTCTCTTATTTTCAAGTTGCCTTAGTATTCTTAAATAAAAAAACTAACATTTAAAAAAATTTGATTTAATTCATATAAAATATAAAATAAAAATAAAATATTTTTAACCATCCTAATTAATTTAAAAGACTTAATGTCCCCTCCCCTCCCATAATAGTCTCTTATATTCAAGATACTTAGATTTGTAATGATCAAGTTATTTTCAATATTTATGATAGATGCCCCAATCCCGTGGATTGGTATAGATTAAGAAAAAATGTAACTTGTTTAACCAAAAAAATGATAATATATAATATCACAATTCAAACAAATTCAAAATATTTAAAAATTAAAATTAAAATAAAATTTAATATGGTTTATTTTATTTTTATTATTATATATTTTGTTATATATATTTTTGTTATTAAAGTTGTGCTAAGTCACACACTTCATTGTAATTAGTTTTTTTAAGTTTAACAAGTGTTGTGTATGGGAGGGTAGTCCTTGCCTAAAAGTTAGTTTACGTGTAAAATTAAAAATTAATTTGTTGAGTTAATTAAAAGTAAATTAAAATTTAATTTAACTGGAACAACTTAATTATTGGTACAATTATTTGGTGATATCATCTTGGATACAATTTGTAAAAAACAATGTAAAGAGAATTGAACCAAGAAGATGGAAGATTGTAGAATTAATGATATCTATCATATAATATTAATATTAAATATGGTATTCATTATTAATATGTGAAATTTTATTCAATTAATTATTCAAATTTATTTTTATTTTTCATTTTTCATGTCCATATTGTTCCGTGATATACATTTTTCACCCAACACTTCTATCATATGCATTTTGCACCCAACAATTACGGAGTCGCGGGTTGGCGAATCACGTGTCCACATTTATAGTCATGCTTATGTATCACTAGTCCAACCCCATTTATAGTCATGCTTATGTATCACTAGTCCAACCCGGATCGACAACAACATGAGATTTATTAATTTATAAAATATTATAACATTGTACCAAGATTTATAGTAATTTATATAATTCTATAACACTTTTTACTTAAGCAATTATAAGCAATTATTTAAATTTTATTCAATATTGTTTTTAATGTTTTTAAATGTAAATTTGGAATTTTTCGAATTTTGATTTTGTTTATGATAATAAAGGTTTGTACCTAGAAATTGATCCTTCTTGACTCTATTTATTTTTATTTTTTATTTTTTATGTTCATTCTATGATATACATTTTGCACCCAAGACTTCTATCATATACATTTTGCACCCAACAATTAAGTAGTCTCTGGTTCACATTTATAGTCTCAGACCCACATATTGAAACATGAGATTTAGTAATTTATAAAATATTATAACATTGTACCAATATTTATAGTAATTCATATAATGCTATAACACTTTTTACTTAAAGAATAGTATAAACAATTATTTAAATTTTATTTAATATTATTTTTTATGTTTTTAAATGTAAATTAGGTTACGATAATAAAGATTTGTACCTAGAAATTGTTCCGTCTTGACTCTATTTATTTTTATTTTTCATTTTTCATGATCAGCTTGTTTGGTGATATATATTTTGCACCCAACACTTCCGTCATATACATTTTGCACCCAACAATAAACTATAAATTAAATTTACGATATCTATCCTATAATATTAATATTAAATATCATATTCATTATTAATTTGTTATAATGTTTTGTTAAATTTTATTCAATTAATTATTGAAATTTGTTTTTATTTTTCATTTTTCATGTACGGCTTGTTCTGTGATATATATTTTGCACCAACGGGGTTCACATTTTTCATTTTTCATGTCTAGCGTGTCCCACACCCAACGCTTCCGTATTATATATTTTGCACCCAACAATTCGAGTCCGAGCCCCACAGATTGCAACATGAGATTTAGTAATTTATAAAATATTATAACATTGTACCAAGATTTATGGTCATTTATATAATGCTATAACACTCTTTACTTAAAGAATAATATAAACAATTATTTAAATTTTAATCAATATTATTTTTAATATTTTTAAATGTAAATTTGGACTTTTGAAATTTTGATTGTGTTTATGATAATAAAGTTTTGTACCTAGAATTTAATCATTCTTGACTCTACAATTAAAATAGATATATACTTGTATATACTATTTTATATTAATATTAATAAATAAACTATAAATAAAATTTATGATATCTATCGTATAATATTAATATTAAATATCGTATTCATTATTAATATGTGACAATGTTTTGTTAAATTTTATTCAATTAATTATTGAAATTTATTTTTATTTTTCATTTTTTATGTCCAGCTTGTTCTGTGATATACATTTTGCACCGAACACTTTTTTCTTATACATTTTGCACCCAATAATTACAGAGTGGCGGGTTGGCGGAGTTGTGGGTTCATATTTATAGTCATTCTTATGTCAGACACAACATGAGATTTAATAATTTATAGAATATTATAACATTGTATTAAGATTTATAGTAATTTATATAATGCTATAACACTTTTTACTTAAAAAAAACTTATAAACAATTATTTAAATTTTATTCAATATTATTTTTAATGTTTCTAAATGTTATTTGGAATTTTGGAATTTTGATTTTGTTTATGATAATAAAGGTTTGTAACTAGAATTTGATCTTTCTTGACTCTACAGTTAAAATGGATATATATTTTTATATGCTATTTTATAATAATATTAATAAATAAACTATAAATTAAATTTATGATATCTATCCTATAATATTAATATTAAATATCTTATTCATTATTAATATGTGATAGTATTTTTTTATTTTATTTTATTCAATTAATTATTGAAATTTATTGTTATTGACTCTACATTTAAAATGGATATATATTTCTATATACTATTTTATATTAATATTAATAAATAAACTATAAATTAAATTTATGATATCTATCCTATAATATTAATATTAAATATCGTATTTATTATTAATATGTGATAATGTTTTTTTAAATTTTATTTAATTAATTATTGAAATTTATTTTTATTTTTCATTTTTCATGTCCACCTTGTTTCGTGATATACATGTTGCACCCAACACTTAGGTCATATACATTTTGCAACCAACAATTACGGAGTGGAGGCACTTCGGTCATATACATTTTGCAACCAACAATTACAGAGTGGAGGGTTGGCGGAGTCGCACGTTCACATTTTTCATTTTTCATGTCCAACGTGTTTAGTGATATACATTTTGCACTCAACACTTCTGTCATATACATTTTGCACCCAACAATTACAGAGTGTGGGTTCACATTCACATTTATAGTCATGCTTATGTATCACTAGTCTGACCCAGACCCCGACCCACAAGAACATGAGATTTAGTAATTTATAGAATATTATAACATTCTAACGGGATTTATAATAATTTATATAATGCTATAACATTTTTTACTTAAAGAATAGTATAAACAATTATTTAAACTTTATTCAATATTATTTTTAATGTTTTTAAATATAAATTAGGAATTTTGGAATTTTGATTTTGTTTATGATAATAAAAGATTGTACCTATAAATTGATCCTTCTTGACTTTATTTATTTTTATTTTTCATTTATCATGTTTCTGTCATATACATGATATTGAGTAATTTATAGAATATTATAACATTGTACCAAGATTTATATTAATTTATATAATGGTATAACATTTTTTACTTAAAGAATAGTATAAACACTTATTTAAATTTTATTCAATATTATTTTTAACGTTTTTAAATGTAAATTTGGAATTTTGGAATTTTGATTTTGTTTATGATAATAAAGGTGTGTACCTAGAAATTGATCCTTCTTGACTCTAGAGTTAAAATGGATATATACTTGTATACATTATTTTATATTAATATTAATAAATAAATTATAAATTAAATTTATGATATCTATCCTATAATATTAATATGTGATAATGTTTTGTTAAATTTTATTCAATTAATTATTCAAATTTATTTTTATTTTTCATGTCCATCTTGTTCCCTGATATACATCTTGCACCCAACACTTCCATCATATACATTTTGCACCCAACAATTCCGTCATATACATGAGACTGAGTAATTTATAGAATATTATAACATTGTACCAAGATTTATAGTAATTTATATAATGCTATAATACGTTTTTTTTAAAGAATAGTATAAACACTTATTTAAATTTTATTCAATATTATTTTTAAAGTTTTTAAATGTAAATTTGGAATTTTGGAATTTTGATTTTATTTATGATAATAAAAGTTTGTACCTAGAAATTTATCCTTCTTGACTCTAGAGTTAAAATGGATATATACTTGTATATACTATTTTATATTAATATTAATAAATAAACTATAAATTAAATTTATGATATATATCCTATAATATTAATATTAAATATGGTATTCATTATTAATATGTGATAATGTTTTGTTAAATTTTATTCAATTAATTATTCAAATTTATTTTTATTTTTCATGTCGAGCCTGTTCCTTGATCATGTTAAGTAAACATTTAAGGCTCTGAGGCCTGTTAGGTAAACATTAAAGGCTATCAAAATCATCCAAGGGCCTCACACTGTGTAAACATTTAAGAAAGAATGCATGTGGCAGGATTTACGTACCTTAAGTACTTAATAATAATAATAAATAGATAAACCTTGGATACACTAGCATATCAAACATTGGGATAAATTTAGCTAGAAGAAAATGCTAAGACAAACATTCGAACTAATGCTAGCATTAATTCACCTTCAAGCAATGCATAAGAAAATATATGATTCAAAAAAACTATATACAATAAAAAAAAATGGATATGCTAACATATAAAACATTGGGAATAACGAAGTAGGCAATAAGACCTCTAATCTATTATCTAATCAGATCATGACATATATGGTACTTTTTATTATATAAA
>JASDQU010421275.1:0-10146 GCA_032191745.1 Picea mariana
CCCATAATGATGATATCATCTTATTACATGATTCCTTGATCACATGTATAGTCTAGAGTTTTGAATATATTAATGTCTTTGTTGTGATTGGTTTGTGTTGTTGTGATTGGACGACGCAAGAGAATCATAGAAGAGAAAGGATCAACAGAGATAAGGAGAGATTTCATAAAGTAAGTACATCATCCTTCTTCTCTTGTCCGTTCAATACTTTAGATCTAGGGAAAGAGTAGTATTCTGTCACGTTTTGTTTCAGATCCAGGTGGATCTGGGGAGATTGGTCTGTGTCCGCACTGACGAATTTATCCTTAAACAATGAGTACACCACAACTAAAGGAATTGCAAATGAAATTAGAATAACTTATGAAAACACATATTACATACACCCAAGTGTGTGACCTTGGGGTTCCCCAATAATATTTATGAATAAAAAGGATCGAAGTTTGAAAATTTTCATAGACTTCAGGAAGTTTAACAGGGTAACTTTGAAGAACAAGTATCCTTTGCCTAGGATAGATGACCTCTTTTATCATCTCAAATATGAAAAAATATTATCCAAGATTGATCTCAGGTCAGACTATCATCAAGTAAAAGTTAGAGAAGAAGACATCGACAAGACTACCTTCAGAACAAGGTATGGCTATTATGAGTTCACAGTGGTGCCATTAGGGTTTTCAAATGCACCATCTATATTCATGTGTATAATGAATGGTATATTTATAAATTACTTCGATAGTTTTTTCATTGTCTTTTTGGATGATATTTTGATATATTCTATGTCTGAAGAAGAGCATCAACAACACTTAAGAATCGAGTTACATATATTGAGGGAGCATCAGTTGTATTCCAAATTGAGCAAGTGCCCATTCTACAAGAATAAATTCATTATTTAGGCAATATCATTTCAAATCAAGGGATAGGAGTGGATTGAGAAAAGATAAGGGCCATTGAAGGATGGCCAAAAACAAGGAATGTCTCAGAGGTGAGGTCATTCATGGGCCTTGCAGGTTACTATAGGAGATTTATTGAAGGATTCTCAATGATTGCACACCCAATAACTTCCTTGCAAAATAAAGGTGTGACGTTTGAGTGGACATTGGATTGTGAAAGGATTTTCCAACACTTGAAACATTTATTAACAATTTCTCCAATACTATGAGTTGTTGATCCAAATGAAGATTTCATTGTATGCATTGACGCATGTAAAGAAGGACTGGGTGGAGTTCTTTGTCATAATGGGTATGTGGTGTGCTATGAATCAAGGAAGTTGAAGGATCATGAAAGAAACTATGATACTCATGATTTGGAGTTGGAAGCCATAGTGTGTTCCTTGAAGATGTGGAGGCACTATCTCATGCATAAAATATTTTATTTGAGAATGGACCACAGTGGTCTGAAATACTCGTTTGGACAACCAAATCTAAACGTTGGGAAAAGTAAGTGATTATATTTACTTAGTTAATATGATTTTGATATAAAAAATATCAAATATAAAGAGAACAAGGTGGTTGATGCACTCAACAGAAGGGTGCATGAGATGCATTCTCTAGCCATTGGAATGTACCAATAATATTTGAAATATAAGATTCTAGAGGCTACAAAATCATATCAGAAATTCATGGAGGTAAAGGAAAAACTTCAACAAGGTAATTTGCAACAGAAAGTTGAAGACTAATGAAATTCTCATGTATAGGGGCAGAATTTATGTTCCAAATTATTTGGAATTGAAGAATATGATATTGAGAGAAATGCATAATGTGCCTTATGCTAGAAACCCAAGCTCACAGAAAACGATTAAAGCTGTCAAGAGCCAATACTACTGGATGGGGATGCAGAAAGAGGTTGTCTATTTTATTTCCAAGTCTTTGGAATGTCAAAAATTCAATGTTGAGCATAGACACCCAACTTGTCCACTACATCCATTACTCATTCATGAGTGGAAGTGGGACGTTGTAACAATGGATTTCATCACCAATATTCCCAGAACAACCAATCAACATGATTCCATCATGGTGGTAGTGGAAAAGCTTACTAAATCTATGCACTTTATTCCAATAGATCTCACTCACAAGGAAATCAACATTGTTGATATTTATATGAGGGAAATTGTTCGACTACATTGTATACCCAAGACCATTGTGACTGACAGAGACCCAAAATTTACCTCAAATTTTAAGAAAGGATTTTGAACCAATCTAAACTTTAGTACGAACTAACATCCAGAGTCAGATGGGAAAACAAAGAGAGTAAATCAAGTGATTGAAGATATGTTGAGTGTGTATGTGATGGATAAGCCATCCAAATTGGATGATTGATTTCATTTGGTGGAATTTGATGATAACAATGGGTATCAAACATCCTTAAAGATGATCCCATTTGAATCCATGTATGGAATAAAGTGCAACACACTGATAAGTTGAGACAATCCTGTGTATAAAGTAGTGGTTGGGCCATAATTATTCAGGGAAATGGAAGGTAAAATCATGAAAATAAAATAAAATTTAAAGGTTGTCCAGGAAAGGAAGAAAATATATGCTAATATAGACATAAACCACACATAATTTAAAGTGGGTGACCATGTGTTCTTGAAATTAAAGGCCAAGAGAAGTTCCCTGAAATTGGGAAAGTGTTCAAAGTCGATAACTCGTTATTGGGGGTCATTTGAAATCCTAGATAGGATTAGGCCTATAGCATACATGGTTGATTTACCTACATCAATGTGTATTCATAATGTATTCCATGTATCATTGCTTAAAAATTATGTACTAAATTCTAATCATGTCATTGATTGGAATGTGATTCAGGTGGAGCAGGAAGTTGACTTTCAAGTGCATCTAGTGTGCATATTGGACCAAAAGATTAGGTAGCTCAGGATTCGATCCATAGGGATACTAAAGGTCCAGTGGACCCGGTAGGGTCCTAAGGATGCAACTTGGGAGCATGAAGAGGTTATGTAGGAAGAGTATCCACATATTTTTGAAAACTATTAAAGTTTTGATTGTATATGTGTATATACTACACTGAGGATAGTGCATAAATAAACAAGAGGGGAATGTAATACCCATAGGAAAAACCCATTTTTTACATACAAATGTAAATTTTGTATAGGTTGGTGAGCTAGGTTGTTATAAGCTATAAGGATTATTTGGTTATTAGGCTTGAGAGCCTATATTCTATGCGCTAGTAAGCCTATTTTTGTAATATGTAAACATGCATATTATTAATAAAGTACATCATTGTTGCAGACCAACCCAAAAATGAGTATGGGAGGATAAACTACACTAGAAAGGGAAAGGGGGGCTAAGAGTCAGGAAGGGGCTAAGCTAGGGGGATTAATCCCAATGGAATATTATGTTAGTATTCCTTAAAACTAAAGTAATGGATATGAATGTATCCTTAGTTCTAAAGTAGGCAAAAGGGAGTCCCTTGGGTGCCAAGTGTCTTAAAAGACATATGCATATATATATATATAGATAGATAGATAGATATAGATATAGATATGGGGACATAGTGTGAAAGGGGGATTTATTGTTTTTTCATGGAGGCATATGTGAATCGTACCTTACGGTGTTGTAATTCATTGGTAACTTGTACCTATATAGATTAGATTGAAAGATGAATTTGAGAAGTGGGTTGTCAGACCCATAGGATTGAAGAAGCAAGTTGTCATGCCGGTGATAATTCTCTCCAGGTGAGAGAACTATTTGGAATTTATTTCCCAAGGTGCCAAACTGTAGCTATAGGGCTCTGAGACTTCATGTCCTACATGTTGTTGAAGCCTTGGAAGGGAAGTGGGGTAGTCGAAGGATCATTGAGCAGAGAAGGGCCACACATCCAAGGGTGGGATAAGCATGTGGGGAATGAAAGATTGTAGGATGTTATTTTGAGTGGGCACCTATGTCTCAGTTTGTATGTTGTTAACTATACCTTATCCTAGTTATAAACCCTTTACCTAGGTGGAATTTAGCCCCATTTCCAGGGTGACCCACTGCTGAGAGATATGAGCAATGTGATATAAGGATGGGAGGAACACGGAAGGTATGTATGTAGTTGTTGTTTATTTCCTGATATAAGTGTCATTCATGTGCTTATTTTAATTACTATGTGTGTGCAATTATGAGTTTTTGTCATGGAATATTTGTTGTTAAATTCTATATATGAATTGTTATTGTTGCATGCATGTTGTTATTATTTCCACTTAAATATTTTCATATGTATAATTTATTATTTATTTTAATGGTATCATAATTTGTAATTCCACGTGGTGTGGCACAACTCGGGGTTGGGAACACTACAAGATCATTTATGTTTATTCCCTAATAATGCAATTGTTACAAAGTGTTATTAGATATGATAATAAGAGAATTGTGAGTGACATGGCCTAGACTAAGAGGTTGGGGGTGTTACAATAAGTTCGCCATTCATTACCTCTTGGGGAAACCATTGCATATATTTTCCCTTAAAAAAATGGAGTGACAACACGTGAGTCCACTAAATTAACAAAGAATAAAATAGTGATGCTAGTTATTCAAAATTTAATTGAAGGTTTCAATAAACCTGGAAGTACGAGATCATAGACATGATCATAATCTACTGAAATATTGGATTGGTCCTCCTCCAACTAGGATGATTCCATGTTTATACATTGACCAATGGGGAGTGATACATAATCTCATCTATCAACCTAGTATGTTGATTCACAATCATCCCATTCATTACTACTACATGGACCACAGAAGCAATATAGTTTTCTCATCCATATTTCAACTATTCCATTGTATGATATTCAAATTGAATGGAATCCACAAGTTCCTTGGATTGTTTTGCATTCACACCACTATGATTTATAANATCGGTCTTCACTAGTTCTTGTTCCCTCTCCCATTACTGAAGAACACCATTCAATAATGGATTTCGCATCTCAAATGAGGGAAGCAGTTGTGAAATTAATTTCTTTCCTACATAACGCTCTATTTATGCATGCGCTTACTCCATGATGCTCCCCTTTCCTATTCCCATACTTGAAATAGTTCCAAATGTGTGCTACCTTGATTGTTTTGTGCAACATACACAACCTTTGAAATACATGAGCGTTTTTGAACTAGTCTACTCAACCATCTAAGAAAATACAATGTTTATCCATCTCTATGTTCTTCTACTTAAGGTGATTGTAAAACAACTGAAATAAATGTTGTATGTAAGCTAAGTCATGGCACTGGTCATCTCTTATATAGAATTGATTCTCTTTCAATATATATTTTTTTCTTTGTTACTATCTGTCCCATGCATTTATGTGATATGGATCATTATATTGACCTAATCTAAGTTATAATATTATATTTTAATATCATTTTGCAGTTGAAAGGTGTATTTCTCAGAAAAAGAAACCATTGATAAGACAATGCCGACGGGAAATGTATCTCTACATATTTTGAAATTTTCATCCTCCCATCAAGCCACATGCACATGACAAACATATTGTCATGTATTTTTGATGAAGTTCTTCATGAATCCACATACTTGTACCTGGGTAGTCACCAATTGTATCTTTTTTCATTCCTACCCTCCATCAATATCAGATGTGATATATTTAAATATTTTCAAGGCAACCTCCTTCCTCCTTAATTCATTCTCGTCCCTTACATGGATGCACTTGCTTACTAATTCCATTCCATTACAACTGAGGCATGTCCCATATAATAAATGTTTTTGATAAAATGTATAACCCTCTAGCCTTGTACATAAGATGTTGTGAATAAAGTCTATAGATTATGACAATGACAATATAACTCAGCTTTATTCCAAAATGGTGTTATGAAATACATTAAATACACACACACACACACACACACACACACACACACACACACAATAATAACCATACTCAATGTGATATCTACAAAAAAATGTGTTACGAATTGTGTTTATTCAAACATACCAAGTCTTGGATTTATGGAAATATCTTTGGCCCAAGTTAAGTGAACTATGTACTATCCTAAATATCTCATGCAATTATCCGGTGTGATGTCAATAAAGTGTTTAATATGGGGTTAATGGTCCCTATATTTATTTCTTGATTTTAGTACATATTTTTGGTTGGAATAAGGCCTAGTGTTCTCATTCCAGAAACCTTGTACTAGTCCCTTAATTTCTTCAATTAACTTCATGAAACAATGAGGTAGCCTACCAGTGAAGGCCCAAAAATATGTTGGGTCACTTATGTTGAGGCTATCTTGTCTATTAGAATACTTTCTAATGGTTTTTATATTTCATTTCATGAGATGAAATATTTGTTGGAGAAAATTATGTTTACTTGTGGTCTTACTAACAATTAATTGTGAAAAGACACATCGAGATGTATTAGGGTCTTTAGAATGAGATTTCTTACAATTGTTTTGAAAATAATGAAAAATTTTTCTAACAATATGATGACTTGTTTCTAAACTTTTGACTTTTTTAATGCCTAAACTTCTCCTAACAGAAGTCAAACTTCTATATTTTTATAAAGCCAAAAATAATTGACATTTAGCGGTATCAGATTTTGGTTCAAAATATTATTTAATGATTTTAAAAGAATGATAATGAATAGTATGGTTAGGTAACTTACCTTCAAGTGACTCTAAACCAAATTCATCCACCTAAATGTGTTTAGGAGTTCTTCGCCGCACACTGCTCAATCTAAGTAGGAACAATGAACCCCTATTATGACACTCTTAACCTCCTTATTGTGGAGCTAACAACATTTCAGTTCTTTCCCCTTCAATCACTAGTTGATCAATTCTGGAAGGATAATGGACATGACCGTGACCATTTTTTGGAACGTCTGGCTGTCCAATAATAAGTTGCAACATAGGAAATTCTTCACCATAATCCTATGCACCAGTTGCCTCTCTAATTTCATCCAATGTATAATAAACTCCAAGAAAATCCTCCATCATCCAGTAATCCACACCAAATTGTCTTGATGAGATACAGATTGGATTGGTGTCTACTAAAATCTTGTGTTTTTCTTATGGTGATGGAGGAAAAACAACAATGATATCTATTCTGCTAGAAATTGGATTTCCCTCTTCCGAAAGCTTACACTTTGACATATGAAACTTTCATTTTCTCTCTCTTCTTCTACATTTTCAATGGGTATTTATTTCCTTGAGTAATTTCTATCTCGATTACGTTGGTTCCCCATGTTTAAAGAGAAAATTTGGCTTCCAAGTACCCCACCACAAATTTGTGTTAGTATTACACAATAAGACACAACTAAAAATTCCAATTCCAAATGGACAAATTTGTTTTGGTATTACAAAATAAGACACAACTAACAATCCCAATTCCAATTGGACAAATTTGTCTTGATATTATACAAGAAGACACAACTAAAAATTCTAATTCTAATTGGATAAATTTGTTTTGGTATTGCACAATAAGACACAACTAATGATTCCAATTCTAATTGGACAAATTTGTCTTGGTATTACACAAGAAGACAAAACTTACAATTCCAATTGAACAAAATTTGTATTTTTATTACACAAGAAGACAAAAATAAAAATTACAATTGGAAAAAAAAATTCTTGCAATTACGCAAGAAGACACAACCAAAAATTCCAATTACACTTGGAAAAATGTCTTCCAATTCTTTCTAGAATTTTCTTGCAATAGAAAAAAATTGTCTATGAATTAAACAACAAGACAAAAAAAAAAAAAATGTGTGTTCCTGTTATTTTTGCGTGCATATGTCGGGATTATTTAATTTTTTGAGATAGATGAGGTTGAGGAGAGTGTTTGGAACATAAAAATACCCAACAGGAATGCGCTCTGATTCCTATAATGCTTGTACACTAAAGTGCATGTGCTTTCTAGGAATGCACATGTGTTCCTACTAGGCAGGGATGAGCACCCAACCTCAAGGATTTCAAGTCAAAATACCACATTCGTTCTCTTAAGTAAAAACAAATATCATTTATTGTAGACCAAACATATTTATGAATAAATATGTATAGGGGTTTAGGGACAACTAGGACCTAACGACTTAGGATTGAAAGTGTTTTAAAGCATAGAGAAATGGTTAGAGAACTAAGATATGGGTGCAAGGGTTATGGTGCCTTTAAAAATATTTATGTGCATAATACACTTAGGGCTCAAGTGTGGAGGGGGTTAGGGGTTGATTATAGGTTATTCCTAGGCTTAGATGGAGCTAGGGGGGTCTAGGTCATGGTGTAGGTAAATATCTGGGTCATCGTATAGGTCATTGTAGGGTATCCTTTTTTATTCCTCCAATTACCTTATCTTGTCTTATATCTTGACCAAGTTTACCTCAGGCATATGCACCATTTGCCTATTTTCTTCAAAGACATGTCTTTTAGCCATTATTGTGTATATACGAAGTAACCTATGTTTAAATAAGGTTTTATGATATTTCTTAATAATTGTGATTGAATAATTGATGTTAAATTATATCTAATTACCTTGATTGATCCAAGAAGATATTATGACAAAAATCCTACTCATTCGGTACCCATTTCATCATTATTTTGGTATTTGATTTGTCCAGTACTTATTTTTGGGCTCGCCTAGTACCAATGATGTGCTCTGATACCTATTTTTGTACCCGTCGGGCACCTAATTTTGTGCTACTCTGGTACCAATATATTTGACCGTGCGCATCTGTTACCAATCTTCTTATTCTAGCTCTACACATCTGATACTAGTTCTGAATCTACAAGCTTGGGTGTTTGAACAAATTTTCTTTCGATGGGTCTAAGGAATTTTTTGGCTAGAGCTTCCTTTTTTTTTGAATACCATGATACACTTCATCCTCATGCACTTTGTGTCATGATGATGAATCTGTTCCCATGAAAAAGGTTATATCAACCAATTCTAATATTTACACAATCATTCGATGTTATCTCTAGGTCTTGGTTGTAACAACCATTTCTCTTTAAAAGAGAAGGCCTTGCAGATGATAGATATACAGAGACATAATTAAGCATTGGTATGCTATAGATTTGATTCTTGAGAAAATTGTTGATTTTACACCTATTGTTGAAGTAATGATATGAATTACAGTTTATGGAATTTATGTGTGTGATCAAATCCTTCATTCTGCATGTTTCTTTTAAAGCTACCTTATTGGCACGACAAGGGCCAACTGACCCAATCAAGGTAAGCTTCCTTGTATTTATCTATGTAAATATCATTATGGTTTGTATGTGGATAAAACAATTATGTGTTTTGATCAAAGTATCTAATTTTATTTATATTGTGTTTCAGTAAGACATTTGACAAAGCACAATATAGATTTGTGGTAATTCTGAGAGAGTGAGCATTTTTTAGTGCAATATAGATTTCGAAGTAAATATTTGTTATTCTTGTGTGTGTGTGTGGACAATCATTTGTTAGATTGAATTCTTTAATGTTTGTTTCTATTTTTCAAATATAGGAACAATTAAGATATCCATCTCTCACCCTACATGCACCTATAATGGAGTATCTTACTACACCTAGTATTTCTTCAAAGATTGATTAAATTATGAATGATCTTCATTTTAAGAATGTGTAGAGTGTTAATCACAGATTGTTGTTAAATTAGTTTCTATAGGAAACAGATTCAAAGTTCATATTTTCCTTTCATGAGCCTATAAATGAAGAGATTCATTACCTAGCAAGAGCCTTTAAATCACATGCTTGTTGAGATTTTGTTTATGAGTTTTGCTTTATGTTTTTTAAACTGTGTGAAGAATATTGTTTGAATATTGTGAAGAAAAGTATCGATTTTTGAGTGTTTCTTATGTAGGCTATACTCATCATATATATGAACTTATCTATTATAGGCACATATAGTGCATCAACTCTATTGATTACGAAACTGTATTGACAAATTAATGACTGCAATATATTAACCATATAATTGCACCAACATTTTGGGGTCGTTGTCGAGGAGTTGTGAACGATAAAATGTAGTATTTGAATTATATTTATTTTATGGTTTTTGATTGGTTTTAAGTATGAACTTAGGGTGGAAATAAGAAGGTAATATGCAAGGGAATAGCCCATGCATCCACTGTAGTGGGGTTGCTCCAACATCAGGTTGTTGTCTTACCTTTAGTAGTTAAATTTTGTATTATTTTGGTATTAGATATTATTATTATT
>JASDQU010421276.1:0-10146 GCA_032191745.1 Picea mariana
AAGGTTCTTAAGAACATCGCCTAAGAGATATAAAGGTCATATCCTAGCCTTGATTTGATAGTGATTTCTTCAGAATGAGATCCAAGGGTTTTTGTTCAATTTTAAGTGTGCCACTTTATGTTTTTCAACTCTCTTTACCTAGCATAGTCCCGCTACTAGTAGGCATGTTCAGTACCCCGATGAGTTTACCTTAGTACCATACAAGCAAGGCCCCGCTACCAGCAGGCATGTTCAGTACCCTAGCGAGTTTACTTGTACTTCCTGATACTTCCTTTTTATTATATTGCTCAAAATATTTAGAATTATGTATACTGCTCATTGAAATTTTTAGAGTATAAGGAAGGCAGGTGGTACGAGAGTTTTTTAGAGTTATTAGGCACATAATTAATTGTTTTCAATTATCCCAAGGGTGACATCATCCAAATTCAACTTAAATCTCAGCTATTCAATGTATAATGGAACATATCAAATAATGACTAAGAGGTCCCCCTAGTTAATCCTATTAGGGTTCTCATGAAATTTCATTGAGGTTTAGCAAGGGTGGTCCACCACATGAGGTTTTCATCAATACCTCCAAGAGAAGCTTGTAAAGATAAACTTGGATAAGAACTTGTTGAATCAACTAGGTTAGTATTATACATAATGGTGTCATCACTTTTCAATGGAAATTTCAATTAACAATCACTTTTTCAAAATGATGAGGTAATAAGACAAGTGCACCCATTATCATATCGAGATAAATGTGGAAATATCTTCTTAAAGGAAAGCAAGTATGATTCATTCAAGGTTGAGTGTATAAATGTAGGAGGAAGATGTACTTGAGAGTAAAAACAATTAAACACGGGACTTAAATGATCCTTGATAGAAAGAATATGAAAATATTAGCCCATACCTCTAATTACCTGAAGTGAAAATGATGTTAAGCACAGGACAAAGATCATATCACCTTGGCATCAGTACCATATTGGTAACTGGTATCAAAACATGTTTCTGCAGAACTGTAATATATAGTACCAGAATAGGATAGTAACAGAACAAGATAGTACTGGAACAGAGAAGAGGGAAAAAATAGAGTGACAGGATGAATGATTTCCATATGAGGAGATGTATACGAGGGCTTGCATAAATTCATGGTAGGGAGTGTACAATAATTGAAAGTAATCATATGTTTACTACATAATTAGTCTAATTCCTTAGTAAAATGAAAACAAATTGTTGAGTTTATATGTCCTATTGCTTGAAGCATTTAAATCGAGCAACAAAGATTGAATACATGATTAGAGCTACCATTACCTTATTACCAGTACAAGATCACCTGAGTATTGGATGGACACAGGGTTGTGCTTCTGAAACTTTTGTAGGCTGCACCTTGTAGAAGTAGATGGTGTTCTCTGGTGTTCCGGAAGAGGACCTGTGATCTAATTCAACTAAAAAACCATGTAGATGGAACAAATACCAACACTAGATGTAGGAACTCTGGGTTTGCATCAGAATAATGCAAAAGAATTTGGTGATTGTGCTCCAAGATCTGTGAGAAGAGGGTATTTTGTAATTGGATGACCGTATGTTGAGATTTTAGAAGCCTCCTCTTTTGGGACCAGGCTGATCACTGCTCCTGTTGGCACTTCCTTTTTATTAAAAAAATAATAATCCTAACTACTACTGTCTCAACAACCACTCCCCCATGCTTGAGTTTTTGCATGGCCTCATGCAAACAATGTGAGACACTAAAAAAACTGCTCAGAGGGTTGCGATCATCGGGATTGTCCATAGCAAATCCATCTTCCATTTTCATCATGATTTCCACAGAATTCAAAATAGCCAGCCTAAGATTTTTCTCAAAATGAGATGATGCTTCGAATTTTGAAGGCTCGGCTTGCAGGAAAGATTGAATACATTGAGAATCCTACTGATTTTCTGATTGAAAGTGCACCAATTCATCCTCAAAAGATATTTTTCAAATGATTAATCCAGATCACCAATTGTCAAGTTATAAGTGTGCATTGGAGAAGACTGGCTTGTATAATAGATGTGGCAATTTGTAGCTGGAAAAGAGCTCATTTGGATGCAAATGATATTTCCAATAGTGTGGTCGACTTGAAAGCTGTAATATTCAAGTCACATGCATTTTCAAAAATCAAATATACATGCATGTACCTTCAGATTCTCCAAATATTTAGCCACTGTCACATTTGAAAATGCAACAAAGTCATCAAGTTCTCCAAAATGAGCATGCACAGGTGCTTTTGATGATGATGGAATTGAAATTTGTGGAGAAGTAACACCATATAATGCAACAACACTATCAACTTCTGGAAACAACACATCATTTGCAATAGATAAAGCACCACCCTTGCAAAAAAAAAAAAAAATTGTTACTCCAATCATTTTCCTTCAACCACTTCATGGATGTCGTAATATATTTAACAACTTGCCAATAAATACCATCCATTAAAGAGGTATAAGTTTCTGCATCAACAACACTGACAGTCGAACCCATCTGTTAAAATGCCACATTTTGTTGCAATTGTTCTTGTTTTGTCAATATTGTCACTAACAACCATTCTCACTGTAATACCTTCCATTCTATAGACTTCAACAACTTCTTTGACACCAAGACACACAGGATCCTTGATGTCAACAATGATAATACATGTATAACCATTTATATGGATGGTTTCATTCTCTGAATCAAAATTATCGTCCAAGTCTATAAAAGCAAGGCAGAGAGTTCGAAAAGAAAATGCCCAAAGTAAATGAAATTTAAACCCACAGCGACACCAAACTACTGCAATAACTCAAACTTATTCCTAAATATAATGATGAATCCAGAATGAAACAATGCACATGAGAATTAGAAAATTTCAAAAGTGTCTGATCCACCATTCTCGATATCCTTTATTCTCGACCCCATCCTATCCATTTCCATTTCCTTTGTGAAAAATTAAAAAAAATCAACACCATTTGTTCACCAAGACTCTAATGTCCTCAAATCTCCAGTGACCAGGAAGACCCCAGTTTCCATCTCTGTACATGGGAGGACATGGTATGATCCTTATCAATGGATGTCCAACCTCCAAGACCCTACTCTCACTCGCCATTTTCAAGGCGAAAATAGTTACATTGAATCTTTCATGGCAGACACCATATAATTACAACAGAAATTGCAGGCCGAGATGCAGTGCAGAATGCCTCTAGAAGTCTCGAATCCCCCAGCATGTTGGGGTACCTATTTATATTACCAGCGCATTTTTGAAGGAAAGGAATATCCATTTCTATGTCGGAGAATGGAGAGACAACCTGGTTTAGTCGCATCATTCCATTATTATATAAGGAGTTGTTATAGGGATGACGTTTTGCTTGACTGGAATGATATTGCATAACAACTTGGTTATGTTCATGGGGGTATGTTTCGGAATTCAAGAATATCATCAGAGGTCCATTTGATGTGTTAAGATAATATGAGAGTTGGGCTACAAAGGATACAAGAAAGGGAGTCCAGTGTGCAATAGTTTGTGCAACATCATTATGGTTTCTTTTACATTCTAACCAATGCCCCTAAGCAATCGGCTTGATGTAGTGTTGGGAATATAACCTCAAATAAATGGCAGAGTGTGGTCCAAGTGGATAGAAATGTCACAATTGAGGATATGGATATGTTTGATAAGTACTTGGTGTTAATTCTTCATAAGGGAGGAATTCAAGTAATTTATCCATTGCCTATGCCTCTACAAATTGACTTGAATGATGGAATGTAGCTTGAAGACCTTACTCCATGGTTCCTACCAATGTTGGCTAACATGTGCACTGTTGTTCCTAGATCGAATCATGATTTCAAGTCTTCTATTTTTCATGCACTGATCTCGAAGAGATTCAACAACAAATCCATCAATGATATTCAGAAGATCATTACAAATACATGTTGTTGATCCTCAACATACTTTCATCAATTGATCAAACCAAATGCAATAAGTGAACAGTAATAGCAATCATTCAAAATCAAACATTGAATGAAATTTCAACTTAAATTCCCCCACAATAACAACAAGGGTCATAACTTCTCCTACACTCACATATCTTCTTGGATCTCATCTCATACTTCTTGTAGCACTCTATGAAGATCTTCTTCTCAAAATTCAGCATCCAATGATCGGGGTTCTGGAAATAGTGTATGGGATGTTATGCAAGTGCTCTTACCATATCTCAAGATGATATCCAAAATCACATAGGCACACAGAAAGGCATTTACTGAATAGTTCCAACATTTGAGAAACAACAATCTTGGCAACTCTGTTTCCAATTCCGATATTACAAAAAATTGGATTTATGAGGTTGCAAGTGGGATCCCAAAATGTATGTATTGTTGTTGTAAACCAATAGGCTATAACTGCACTATATGATGTTATAAAAGTACGTCAATTTCTCTAGTATTTTCATTATTATCTGCAAAATGGACAAGACACTTGATCCCATATATGCATACTGAACAATTTAACAAAAGGGACACATGTGGGGTTATAAGTGGCTATTGGTGGGATTACAAAAAGAAGAGGCAAGGACAAGTGGTAGAATAACAAGCTTGAAATGTTGTCTTTATGATAAATTTCCTTCATTTTCAATAAATCAGAAGGATCAGAAAAATGCTTACCTCAAGTCACCCTTGGAGTTGATACTTACATATCTAAATTTTGAGTTATTTTTGTAGGAAATTGAGCTTTGAAGACCATGCAATGGCTCCAAAATGTTGGGGCTAAATATATGCACTATTAATTCCCACATTTAATTATCAACCGGGGCTCATAAGCTTCAAGGTGCAGGAAATGCAGGATCAAAGCCTAGTCTAGCCTAATCTAAAGTTGACAAAACAATCTTCAAACCCACACTGTAGGAAATTAACATTAAGGATTCATCACTAGGAAATGGAAATAACTTAGTGCTATAAGGGCTTAGATCACAATCTTTCATGCACTCGGTGATGTTCGTGTGATTAATCGTGAGTAACTTACTTAAGTTTTTTGTCCTTCAATGATTATTTCCTATAGTGGATCCAAACTTAAATGCAATAAAAGAAACAACCAAATGGAAATGAATTCAAATGACAAGAAATAAACTAATGGAAAAGCCAAATCACAATGAAAGAAAACAAATAGTGACCAATAAGAAAAATTAATCTACAATTGGATCTACAAAATCAAAACAAAACTAGATTAAAAAGCCAATCAAGACAATAAATGGAATCAAGCTTTAAATTCATAGATTGTTCCTCAAGTGAGTATACCAAATGTAAAGAAACAAGGATTGGAAGACAATGGAGAAGTGAATATAAATCTACACAAGGAAATAATGAAGTGTGATGAATTAACTCTGCAATCAGTCTTATCTAAAATCAAATATGGTTGGACACAATGATTGCGAGAAGTTAAGTGTTTTATTGATGGTGAATGCATATGGAATGGAAGTCGACCATATTTATAATCAATCAAGCATACAAATGGTTTCAATTATTGAGCAATGATATAATTTAAGAGACAATTGGTGAAGGTAAGAGAAGAAATTTGTTTCATAATTTTTTATGAATAGAAAGAAACAATACACAATACTTAACACATATAAACGATTCTCTTCTCTTAATTGTGTATAGTCTTTGCTAAATAATGATGAGAATGAGTGAATGAACACAACTTAACCAAAGGAACAATTATCTCTGAGTTTATTTATATCAATCTAATGTAAGAGAACATATTTAAATCATAAAATACAAATAACAATGGGACTGTAATTAAAACACAGATCAAAAACACCATATTTACAATCTAATCTAGAAAGAAAAAGGAAAGAAACAGGGTGTTACTAGAATGAGGGGCCCTTCCCACACTGGTTAACCCTGCTTGAATACAATCAGATCAAGTCAAATAGATGCACAATGGATCAGAAACAATCAACTCTCCATTTTGATCAGAAACTTTGTTTTTACATGGCAATGAACTCCTTAAAGCTTTCTCACAAGAACAAACCTCTTACTTACAAAAAATTCATGAAACTAATGGCTCCTTCTCATATCCCTATGAGGCTTATTTATACATGAATAATGATTGAGGAGTGGATGGGACCAAATCCCAATGCTCAGATTTCAAATATTATATTTTTAGATAAAATCCTCAAAAATCTGGGTTTTATTGCAATTTGGACAGATTCGAGTTATGGATCCACCCATATCTTCCCAAGCAATTCTAAATTTAGAAAATGGTTTCTGGGTGTTGTAGCTGGATGATATTTATAAAAACCCATTTTTGGGTTTTCAATATATTCTCCCATGTGCACATAAATCGAGGCACAAGTTGGCAGTTTGAGTTTTGTTGCTAATTTTGGAAGAATCATTCCCTCTGAGCTAGAGGTCCACACATGTGAGCTGAGTGAATTCTGACTCATGTGTCCACATGTAAACGTGGCTCTGGAAAAAACCCATGTACCCGATTTTCTTCTAGAACCTTTCCAAAATTTCAAATTATTTCTAGTACCGGATTAGCATAGTTGGTACCGGATTAGAACAGTTGGTACCGGATTAGAACAGTTAGTACCAGAATATTATAGGCAGCGGTTCAGTACCAGATGAAAAAAGTCACGACTATGGGTACCATACCAATGTGATGGTAGTACTGGATGGAGCTAGTACCAGAATAGGCACAATCTGGTACCGGATGAAGTTGGTTCCAGAAGAGGCAGAGAGTTGGTACTGAATGAACGCAAAGGTAGTATCGGATCATTACAGAGTATTGGATGACATGGAGTGTGGGTACCAGATTACTGTGCAGGTATCGGTTGACTGTAGAACCTTCTGGTACCGGATGACTTGCAATGTGAGTACTGGAACATGAACAATACAGGTACCGAAACATGGATAGTGCATATACTGAAATCTGAATAGTACAGAACATGTTGCTTGGACATAGAAACATAGGATTAAACCATCATCGACAAAACTATTGTATAATAACCCTTTTAATCACTAAAAATATGGAAAATTATGTATTAACCACATAGGATGAATATCAAGAGATAATGGAGGTTTATGGTGTAATTAGCAATATATTATTGACGAAATGCAGGGAGAAGGTGTAATGATCAGTGTATTTGTATGACATAAAGTATGAAAAAAATGGAGCTCAACACACCCCCAAACCCAAGGATTTTCATGTCCTCATGCAAACAAGGTGAAGAACTTATGATACTCTTCCTATAGATTTATGTGACATTGTTTCTTTTGTGTAAGTGTTGGTTCTTGTGGAATGACACTTTGGAAACTGCCATAGATTGATTTTAAACAGAGAAACAAAATTATCATAAAAATGTTGGTGCAATTATTTGCATAATATATTACCAAACATAAATTATCAACTGGGATTCGTAATCAGTAGAGTTGATGCATTATATGTGCCGATAACATATAGGTTCCTATGTTTGATGAGTATAGTTCAATCAAGAAAATCATCTAAAAACCAATACTCTATTTTCACACTTCAAAGATAACACTCTTCACACAATTCATAAATTAGAAAGAAAACTCATAAACAAACATATGATCTAAAGTTCTTACTTAGATGATGGACCTGTTCATTGATGGCTCATGAAAAGAAAATATGAACTTTGATTCTATCTCCTAGAGCAACTAAACTAAAAGAAATCAACACTCTGTTTTGCAATCCTTAATCTATGTTTTACACACTGTGCAAATATTAAAGAACAAAACTCAAATAAAAGACTCTAGCTAACATGCACTCCAAAGGCTCTCTTACAAGAAACAAGATCATCCATTTACTAGCTCATGAAGGTGAAAGATGGATTCTAATCTTACTGTTGTAGTCACTCACTTCAATATCAACTTGCAAGTTGTCTAATTCTACACACTCTTCAAATCAGAAAAGGAATTTTAATGCAACCTCACAATTTTGAAAAGTTACTTTATTTCTACACAGGAAACAAGGATTTTAAATGAGATGTTCCATGTTTTGGCTCATGTAATGTGAAATATGGACTCTCAAATTGTTCTTGTACTGCCACACTTTGCAAGATAAAAGATGAAATTAAAAGGACACAATTCAAAAATAAATGATCGCACACAGAAATCATAAATGTTCACACACAAAAATTATAAATGATTATAAAGCTACCACTAGATTATTGTTCACAACTTTTGATGCACCCACACTTATATTATGTTTTAACTTACAACTTATTTACATCAAACATTTCTACTCACAACTGATATGTACAGAATCACTCTGCAGACATACTTACAGAAATTAGATCTGCGTTGCAATTACAGTAATCTTGCCAAGTTGGACTGGTGGGCCCTTGTCGATGCCAACGGGGTAGTTTAGAGGGAAATCACAGAACAATAAACTTTAAATAACACCTGGAGTCAATGAACTTAATCTCATATTAATTCTTCAGGAAGTTTACAAAGATAATATGTTCAGAAATCCAATCTGCAACATAACAATTCCTCCCCTTTTGGGCTTAGCCATCGCTCAATTTATATGATTTTTACATTACAATTTTGGATCTAGACAATACAATCCAAATAAAAATCATTTTCCATCAATGGAGTCAAGTACAACCATTAGATAATCAAGGAAATGTTGTTCCCATGAATCTGGGCATGATCTTAGAAATTCTGGAAAATTGGCAAAGATTGAGGATGGATCGTTCCCCCTGAGCTGGAGGTTCACACGTGTGCGATCTAGAGATTCTAGCTAATAGTCCAAATGAAAACACTTCTCTGGAAAAAACCCATGTCCCCAAATTTTGATATCCATTGTCATCGTCCCAAAGATCGAGGTGAAAATCTAGTATCGGAATGTTGGTACCAGAATCCTGTAGGTAGTTGTTTAGTACCAGAATACACACAGTCATAATCCTGAGTACCAGATTAGGTGCATGGGAAGTACTGGAATAGCGCAAAGTGTGCTAGTACCAAATCAAAACTTCCTAAGAGTCAAACAATTAGGATCATGCAAAATCAAACATTTAATCAAATTAACTCAAGAAAAACTAAACAAATCATATCTTAATCATAATTTACCCCTTATGCACATGAACAAGGTCATTGGGTATATGTTTGGGAGGAAATATCTGTTAATATTATGGTATCTACGGGAGGTATTTACCCCCACGTGTGAACCTGACGAGAATAGGAGACTCCGGGAAGCAAGAGAAACCCTAATGAATTGGCTAATAACCCTAGAAGCCTTGTCAGCTCAAGAAGATAATTTATATTAGGCTATTAGCCTCCAAGAGAAAAAGTCAGCCAGAATTAATAATAATATACTGAAAAGACACATACCCAGAAGGAGAATTCGGCCCCAACAAACTGGCAGGATTACTATAAATATAGGGCGCCAGTTCTCATTTGACAGCGTCTCAGAATTGCAGTTTCCTAGTTGGTGCGCACTGCAGTTGCAGTCTGGTGCGCAGGTTTGGAGGAGGGTTGTAGGTGCAGCTGGAGCAGTAGCTAGTTTCAGTATTGGTTTGGATATCTCTTGGTTAGGGGTTGGAACATATGATTAGTCTTTTTTGATGCACTATCCTTGGGGATTGATGCGCTACTCTTTGTTTGGCTATCTAGCCTAGGGTTTGCTTCCAGAGGAATTCTCAGGTCAAGGTTAAGGTGCTCGAAGGGAGGCTTCGGCCTATGGTTGGCTGACAAAGGTATCGTCAATGGTAAAATGAGCACACCATATTCTATATTCTAACAGGTTATGGGCCCACACCCCTTCAGTCAGCCTAAAACGCTAGAAGGAAACATAGCTACTAGATATTGAGCTCGTTGAGGAACTGTCACTAGGGTTACTAGCAAGAGCAGCTTCCAAAAGAACTACATCTAGGGTTACCAGCAGAAGCAGTTGTAGAAACCCTAAACCTCTTGTCGAGGCACCTTAAGTGACGAGATTGACCTAATCTCCAGATAGATCAGTGCGCCCTAGCCCAGCGCATCTCCTGGTACTCTCAAAAGGCCAAGACGTGAAGTTTCGATTTCTAGTCAAATCTAGGGTTTGACCAAGTCAAGCAAGCCATGATGAACTCTATGAAGTCTGAGAAAAAGCTAGATGGAGCCTCTAACTTCAGAGCATGGAAGACAAGGATTGA